>JABASI010003560.1:0-16167 GCA_019776505.1 Tomocerus nigrus
CTGGTACACTCTGGTACAAAAGTTTGTTACAAGCTGTTACACTTATCCCATGTTAAATTTTATGTGATTTTATGTACCAATCTGTAATAAAAGTTCTTGATTCAAGGATTTCCAAAATTATATGCTTTTGGTTAGCCAAGCGCATTATTGCGCTGAATGATTTTATTGCAGCGTCGTGTGTAAGAATGTGGAAAAGTCCATAGATTATTTTTAGTAAGGTTTATTAGCAAACAGCTAGGAGGAGTACATTTGCGGCTTTGTACATTTGTGTGCATGTTGTTTGAGTATTAATTTTTGATGTGAAATGTATTTGGCACATATTCACAGTAGGATGGGGATCGCGGTTATTCAATCCAATGAACGAGTAACTGAGAGAGAGAGAAAATTATATATACATAGGTATCTATATTTGTTCAGTATGAGTTTAATAGAGAGAGAGAGTAGTAATAAGATAGTAAATAAGTAATGTATAGAGGTTCCTGTTCAC
The DNA here is from genome assembly GCA_019776505.1 of Tomocerus nigrus. Lineage (NCBI taxonomy): Eukaryota > Metazoa > Arthropoda > Collembola > Entomobryomorpha > Tomoceridae > Tomocerus > Tomocerus nigrus. Next base: position 488 of record JABASI010003560.1, read on the forward strand.
GCTTACATTAAACAGGCTTTTTTTGCAATTCCCAGGGGGAATTTAGCACTCAAAGTTTCTCCGATATTCTAGATTTTGATGAAAATAAACGAGAGAGGAAATATGGGCGCATTTCCCAGTAGAGGATGAAGGATGTTTTAGGAGAAGGTATGAAATAGAATCGGGCCGATGGAGTTTATTCCACATAATTCGGTAAGGAGAGAGGTATAGGTGCTTGTAGGGCATGCATGAGTTTGCATTCAAATTAGAATGTGAATAAAATGTCGTGAAATAGCTTTAGAGAAGCGTGAGAGAATAGAATGTCAAAAAACTCGGGTCTAGTAGTCGACTAATATGAAAAGGCAGATGTTATGGGATGGCTTGGGAAATCTGCAAATGAACTCTTGGTTCAGTTACACACTAGGCTAGATATATTGTGCTTGTGCAGAGAGAGGAAAGTTTTCCCTCTTGTTCTCCCAACTAAACTGTTGAAATGTCAATATAAATGTAGAGGACAAAAGGGCAAACTACTATTACGTTCATCTGTCTCTGTTGTACCATCTGTATAGATTACATAGTTCATTGGGATTCATATATTTAGGATTTGCGTGTTGTCCTACGATGTAGACTAATATTCCTTGTAGAGTCGAAAGTGAGAGAGCGAAAGCCAAAACACCATCACATCCTATTCTAGATGGAATATAAACAAAATAGTAGAGTCCCAAAACTTCGTGAGAAATGGTGAAAAGGAAAGTGAAAATGAACTTACTTTATAGGATTAGTCAGTGACAGTTTTAATTTTTAAATTAGTTTGTTGCTATCTGAAGAGAGAGAGAGAGAGAGAGACATTTGAGTGTCAACAAAAGTCTGGAGACTCCTACTTTGTATTTATCATAGATATGTATTTATATAGAGTCACAGTCAGTTAGAAGAAGATGCAAATATAATTCATGTCAGTGAACTGTGTGTTGAATGAATATATCTGTTAGAGAGATGAGATGTTTACGAGGTTTGGAGTCGGAAAATTGAGCTTGGCATTCTTAAACACCTACACAATGCTTTTGAGTGGGAGGAAAATGGGAGGAATGCTTTTATAGTTCACATGGGGCATTTTCCGCAGTTCCTAGTTAGTAAAATAGTTTTCAAGCCATGTCACACGAAAGTGTGTAAGTTAAAGGCTAAATAAATAAAGTGCGTATTAGTAGAGAAGGGGAAATGAAGTGTTTTCGGGGAGTGGAAATTTAATTGAAATGTTGACAGTTTAAATCCAGCCCAAGTTTCGGCGGAGAAAAGTGGCAAAGTCACTTTCTATCGCTTTTCAACTTGGTTAGATGTTTGAGTTGGTTTTATTTGCACTATGCGTCCTTCCTTCTTACATTTTGAGTCTCTATTTCTATTGTTTAGTGAATTGTAGTTCTTCTTGACAATTTTCTTGGTTTGTTATAGAGAAGATGTTCACGTTACATTATAATGTCCTGTATCCCACTTTGTTTCTTATCGTGTGTAAAAGTTATTAAAATTATCTAGAGCTGTTTTCTTCACGCAGCTTTCTCGCAAATTCTTGCAAGAATCTTATCTCATCTTCAGATAAGTTCATTATATAAACTTTTCCTTAATCGGATTACTCTTCTGGTGACTTGAACAAGTCACATCTGTTCGCCAATCTCTCTGTGGGCCTCACTCTTATGTCTCTTTGCCACTTTTCTTGTTATTTTAGAGCGTAGTGTGTAAGTACAATGAGCTATATACTTACAAGAAGAGTAGTTACTTCTTTCTACAAGAAAATATGTATTACCTGGTTTTCGGAAAAGGTCTTCCGACTTTGACTCGGATGACTTCAGTTCACTCCGCGGCTTAGTTCTCTTAAATCTGTCAACTGAACATCAAGTCTAAATTGGGCACTCAACTTTAGTTAGACGAGACTCATCTTCCTTGAGGAGAGGAGATGAGACGAAAAAGCCCGTGCTGACTACAGGCCTTGTCCCTCCTCCAGGCTTTAACCTTTTCCTTGTAGACATAAATAGTTGCAAACTAAACCGTCTAAGCCATACAGATCCTTTTACATGCCGCTACTTCTATCATATTATATGGCCTTATCTTAAGCATTTCGACATTTATTACATGCATGATGCATTTAGTCTCCACAGCCATTTCCCTACCTCTCTCTCTACACATTTTACCTCTTGTTATTAATAAAAGACAGCCTTTGCGGAATAAAGACAAACTGATCCGAACTGTCGCTGTATATTTTCATTCATTTATCATGCACCGTAATTTGATTACTTCCCAACTTAATTAACTGCAAAACTTTATGAGCTCCCTGGATAAAATTGAAATTTCTCGACTCTTCTCTGTAAATAAATATAAATCACTCTCCTTCTTTCTCCTCCTTATTTACATTCTAAATTAATATTTACTCACTACTAAGATCAAAGTTTTAATACTGCTGCAAAACCAAGCTCATACGTGATACTGTAATATGTATGTGGAAATATAAAAAGAAAATATCATTTTATTTATGTACCATGCCAAAAGAATTTTATTTTACCATTGAAATTAATTATTTCCCTTCATTGACATACAGGTTTGATTCGTTCCCATAATTTGTAAATTGCACATACCTAGTTATCTTTTAATTGTAAATATAACTTTCAGTCCAATTCCTTCAGCATTTTGGGGAATCCGCTATAGGATTAAAATGTAAAACAACTTGCAGTATTCAGTACACGAAATGCGTATTTTGAATACTTTTTTATGGATTTAGGGGTATTAGGGTTTTAACTTTCTCGTTTTCTCACATAAATACTTGTAATATGCGTAAAATATGTCAAGATTTTCACGAAAACTATATCTTTGTTACGAAATGAATACGGGAAGGGATACCACTGGCTATGGTAGGTAATAGAATGCAAGGATTGGTCATAATTCATGAAAAGATGAGTTGAAAGGCGGACACGAATTGCAATGAAAGTAAAAAAATTGAGTCAAATATATGTGTGAAAATCGTCTGTAGGCGAAATACACTAAAAGAAGCACTTGTTACAAGTCACGCTAGGCACAGAGGAATGAATGTATATCGCAATGATAAAAAAGAAGAAATAAAGTTGAATAGATCAGAAATTGGAATATCTCGGGAAATCGTATTTTTACCTTGGTGGATTTTGTACAGAGATGACATGTTGAAAAATGATGGGAAGGAAATCAGAGTCATTGATCCTGGTTGTCTGTTATCTGTCGTATTCTCGGATGTTTGGTGGACAGGAGGAAAGAAAACGTTGAAACTCATCGGAAATTTAGTGGAAAGTAGATTTCCTCATTTTTACAACTTTAAGAGTGCTAGGCATATTTTATGAAGGTAGGAGGAGAGAGAAAGTTTGGACACTGAACTAATATAAGTAGTGGAAAATAGAGCAAGTAATGCAATTTACAGTAAATAGTAAAAGTAGTTGGGAAGTTGCTTTGGTCAACTGAACAGAAAAGTTTTGGGGGGCAAAGAAGAAAAAGAAGCGTTCAATAAACTCAGATATAGAAGAGAAAGGTTGAAATGAAGTCACATCACATCACACTACTCTGTCGAGGAAGCAAAGACAAGTAGAGCACATAGTGATCGTATGTCGTCGTCCTCGTACTTTAAGTAAGTGACTATGTATGTACTAGAGTCACGCACTCTTTTCTTCCCTCTTTATTCCTCGGAAAACATAAATGGGACGATGGAGGACTTAGATTTCTTTTAGCAGTCAAATTGTGTCCTACATAGAGACATACCTCTCTCTACATATTTTACTATCCCGACCCGAGCACCCGACTACATTATCCTATATAGACTATTGACAGACAGGCATTCAAACTAATACTTGCTAAAGAATTTTCTAACTAGGAAAATTCATATCCTATAATCCGATCACATCCTCTGACAATGGACCCTGTTCACTTGCTCAACTCTTTTGTTGGGATTTTTTGAGGAGGCAGTCAAGCAACTCTATACATTCATGTTGATACACAAAATGTATATCTATATAATTATATAGTTGTGTTGTGTATTATAATTCTGTGTGTGAAAACAGCTTAGAACTCATACTCCATACATTGTCCTTTTTTTGCTGCCTCATGTAAATATGCACAGTCAAAAAAAATGTAGATAAACACAAGTATAGTTATTAGCTACTGTGTGGTACGTAAATGATGTGATTTTAGCCTATTTCACTTTCACTCACCTATTTTCTCTATAAAAACACAGTAAAAAACTTTCCAAAGAAATAAGTATATACCAGGACTTTCTTTTTGTATTTAGTAGAAGGAGCAAGCTATAGCAGTATAGTAGCTAGTTATGTAGTATTGTGTTTTAAGTCCTTCATTTTTTATTATGTGCTACTACCATACGTGTATGTTGCTATCTTGGACTAGTGAATCATTTTTACGTTAGGACTTAACTAAAGAGATAGAGAGAGAGGCATATATTTTATATGGTACATATACTACGTATATATAGAGCATTATGCCATAGAATCTAATGTAATGTTACTTAGTACTCAGTTCCCGTCTTATTCTGCTCATTTATTTAGCAATACAAGAATATCTTCATTTATTACTTGCATACATTAGGAATAAGTAAGCTCGGCTAGGAAACTACATCACAGCATCGTGAATAGAAAATTATGCTTTTCCTCCTGCTGTTGTTAAACTTTTATTTTTCTTTCACATAGCATGTCGTAATAAAAACTCATAAAATCATAAGCATCTTTAGTAACCCTTGTGAATTGTTTGCGTTGCACAAACGGTTATACTTAATTTGCAATGGGCGTGGTGAAGTGGCTTATAACAGCAGAGTCATACTAACTAACAAGAAGTCTCTCTTTCTACTTTCTGCTTCCTTTTCTTAGAAACACACACACAAAGATCTATGTAAAGATAGAGAGTTGGAGAAAGTTGTACTAGTAGTAATACTCTTCGTGTTTCATTGCCATTCCTTTATGAACTGGTTAAGTATGCAACATTTTGGTTTGATCTAGCTATAAAAGTAGCCTGTCCAACTCTACACACCACTTTGCAATTCAAACAATAAAACTTTACATTGCACTACAGGAAGTCTCGATTTTCCTTCCGCAATCTTCATCCGGACAGCTATAAAATCCTTTCCTGACATCTCACTTTCATTTTGTTCGTGTTCTATTGCTTTCTCTCCTTTCACCATCCAACAAGACTCAACTCTGATTATTAATAATTATGAGATTTCGTTTTTATGAATATAAATGAGATGTAGTTGTAGCTGGGCTGGATTATTCCACGTCCTACATACACCTAGTTAACTCCAGTCAGTTCACATGCATAATGAGCAAATCTCATCCCATTTATTCTCTCCTCTCTATCTTTCTGCAATATACTTGTGCATCCATTAAATTCTCTTTCCTTATCTTATGGCTTCCTTGAATTTACTATGGCTTTACCATATAGTTATAGCTACATTCTATATAATATAACGTATATATATACCTATATAGTTGTTTAGTTATATAAAGCATAAATGAGACTTCAGACTTCAGCTCAGCTCCTTTCACTTCTTCACTTGATTTCCTATTCTATTCCGACTAGCTGATGAAGTTGCCGCCAACTAACTAAAGGAGAAGTAATTTAGCACTCGAGAGAGCAGTTAGGCAGCTAGTACATAGCTAGACATAGTAGAAGCTCACTACATTTCACTTGCTTATGTTATGTTCATGATGCCAAAGGAAAATATTTTATACTAAACCAAAGTAAATGCTCTGACTCTGAAATAGTTTCCCTTGTCCCTATCTATATATTTACTTCCCTTTCTCCTATCAACATAACAAATTATAAGGATACGTGCTAAAATCCAACTGCCTAATATGTGGCGACGAGCGAGAAAAGCCACATTAGACACATGTTATTAAACAAAATTAAATATACACGAGCTACTATATGTGGAACAGAAATCTCAATAATTGCTTTACTTAGTCACTTTAGATCAAAGTCAGTAGTGCCAACAAAAATCAACTGACAATAATTCCTTCACAATGGTTTATATAGGTGCAGGTGAAAGAGAGTAATATGTTGCGGCCTTTGAGGTTTCAAGAAATTTCTTCCCTTGTGGGAAAGTTGAACGATTTTACTATATTTGGTTTTAGATAAAAAAATGCAATTTACAATTTAGTACCCGATTAGTGTAGCATGCATTTACTAGCAGCAAAAGACTGCCGAAGCAAACGATGCGATGTGCTTCTGTTTTAGTTTACGCAAACGTAATGCACCTACCTAGCTAAAAGAACCTCTTTTTCAATTGACAATTTACAATTTACATGTTTAACCACGAACTAATTATCTGTGGAGAAAGTGTCGTAATTAAATTATTTTATTACTAAAGAATTGTTATGGTCTCAAGCCTATTTCATAATTTTATCATTAAAGTTTATTTGCAAATTAATTTTGCTCTGTCTGCGTATTAAAAGTGTCAAAGATTTTGATTCAATAATGAAAATTGCAACGATTCTTGTGACATGTAAAAGTGCTCGTGAAAGGTACAAATATGGGAATATTTAGTGTCTTTTCATTATAAATGAAACCTTATTGTAATAAATAGTGCAGACATAAAACTACGTTATGCAAGCTAAGCCATAATATAAATAAATAAAGCAGAAGTGGATAGGTATCCCTTTATTTACCCATATAAACAAGGTAGGTGGTTTTTTTATTCTGTATTCCGTTCTCGACCACAACTTGTGTACTAAAGGAAAGTAGTGACTGTAAACTACTTCCTTTCCTCCTACACAACAGCACACAACACACACAACTAAGGTACGTTTCTTTTCTAGTGAAAAGAAAAAGTTTGTCGATGTACATATGTACAAAAGTAGTTTATAGAACGTGTTTGTGTGTACACGAGCAGGACTTTTAGTAGTAGATAGAGGTGGCTAGAAGATAGTAGATACTGTGGTGAGTGAGTAAAAGGTTAAAACTTGAAAAGGGTTTGCCAACATCAAGGTTTATGTTTAATTTGCCTAAGATCAAAACAAGAGGATCGAATCAAACAGTAAATAAGGACAGGGCGGGTGCGAGAGTCTTGTCGTATCTCAGGATGATTGTTCTGAGACTACATGCAAGGCAATGAGAAATGATTATGATTGCAGGAGATAGGGAAGTAGAAGAAGAGAGAGAGAGAGGAACTTGTGGTGGTGGAAAGATATTATCTCTCGTTCCTTATTTCTAAGGAGTGTACAGAGGGAGAGAGAGAGCAAATATCACAAGTGGAGGCTCTGCCCTTAAAGAACGGGAGAGAGTAAAATGAGGAGAGGAGTTGTATAGTTTGCAGTTGAGAAGAATCGTATCAGTCAAGTGAATTGAGTACTTTAGGAAAATCATGAAGCACAACTTGGAATTTATCACTTTTCTTTTTATCGCTTTCGCCTTGTATTTTATTGAAAATAAATCTTGGCTTTCTTTGTTTCACTCAATGCTACTATCTGTACACAGAGACAGAACTCTTCAATGAAATGAAACCCAGCCAGGGTCCACATACAAGAAACTTAGAAACTAAGAGTTCTAACAACTTTCTATTATGATGACGGATGAAAAATAGGTTCGCAGTAGTCGAGACGCGCGAGAGAGACTTCGCAGAAAGCACAAAGTCATGACCCCTTCTAATGTAGTCCGCTCACTTGGGAAAATCTCTACCTTATTTCCACCATTGTCAGTTGGTTAGCTATTTAGCAGGCTAGCTTTTGTCATCCTTACAAAGATTCTCGTAAGCACTTCTTAAAGATATAACTATTTGATACTACAGAGATGAGTGATAAAAGGAACGTACATAGTAGATGTAGGCAATCCAATGCAGAATCAGAATCCGTGCCAGTAAGAAACAAACCAGCCAAGTAAGAGCAAAAAGACAAAGTTTCTTTCCATCCAAAATATGGCCTTCCTTCTTCCAATAAGTACACGCAGACTACTTTTACACATAATATATTGTGCGTGCCCCTTTCCGATTATAGATGTGATCACTTTGTTCATTTGCCAAAACTGAAATTAATCGTCCTGAACGCAATCAAGGAAGAGGATTACTATGCAAAAAATTATTTTACTTGATTTTGGCTAGAATCATAAACAATTATTTTAGCAAGGAAAGCTAATGCGGCATTATGATGGGACGCAAATAAGTATGCTTATTAGGACGGGACAAATTTTTTTCTTCTTGTGTGCAATGTACAACTGTGTAGGTTTAGTTGGTAGGGGCCAGGGGCACTGGGCACTGCGCACTGCTTTAAAGTGTACTCACGAGTTTGTTAAAAAAACATTCCTTTGCCGTCTAGTCTGCCCGGCCGATGGTTCCATTACCCCAAAATCCGACAAAAGTTGGGAAAACAAATAACATTTTTAACTAACACGAAACTTGCTAATTTTCTTTCGTTTTGGCTTGAAATAAACATTGGTTATTGGAAAGGACTACCTATTTAATTATAGAATCGCAATTAATCGAAAGCAAGTAATTACTTCTGAACGGCTGATCAAATTTTAATAATTAATAGAACGTGGTAATGGTTTCAATTTGACAAAGCATCAATGTTATTATTACCGATGTAAGATCATTTTCTGTTGAGTTTCACGTTGTTTCTTTCCACGCCCACGGATCTATGATGAATGCAAAACCCTACACCTAGCAATGCACATAAAAATACATATATCTTAGACTTAGCTGAGAACGTTATTCATGAAGTAGATTACATGTGATGGTGTCTGTCTAGGTATAATAATAATAATATCTGGATTATTGCTATATAATAGTTGATGAATGGAAGAAACAAGGGATTATAAGTGTCTGTATGTAGTTGGCTATTGAAAGTAAGAAATGTTAAGGCATAATGTTTTATTGTCTCTGTAAAACAAGTTAGTAGTTGTAACCTGAGAGGCTGGCCATGTATATCTAGATGTTTCCTAGTGTCGTAATTCTTTGCATATTGGCTCATTAAGTTTAATTTCTGCTCGACTACATATCTCAACACATTTATTGTATTTGCATTTCACAAGAATGTTGCTCTTGTGCAGTAAGGTCGATGCTATGGAAAATAATTTACATACACGTAGTCTATTGTGTACGTAGAATTAGATACTTAAAGCGTGCTAAGTACTCTTTATTTGTAACTTGAGAGAGGAAACGGTGCAGAATCAAATCAACTAAATCCTCAGGACATTAATTACTTAGACTAGACTCTTCCTGCCCTGGCTTCCCACTATTCCCCTTATAAAATCAACAGAGAAGAGGGAAGAGAAACTAAAGCCCAGTGCAGCTAAATAGAACTTAAGTCTAAAGTTCGTAGAAAGGACTCGACATCCTTGTCCTACAATAATATAACAAGCAAGGAAAAGAGTAAATAGTTGAATCTTTGCTGTTTTGGAACGGCGGTGGTGGCGGAAAGGAGACTTGGAGTATAAGAGGAAGGGCGGTTTAATGTGATGGAAATGGAGGCTTTGCATGCAAAATGATCTTTAGGAAAGTGAAGCATGTTTGTTGACTGAACTGGACACTCATTTCATATGTACGAGCACGTTAGTTGAGCTAATTTATCCTCCACTAGAGAATATCTATTAGTTTAGCTACACATGTTACCCCTCTTCCCACTCTCTTCATAATGTGATGTACAATTTCATCGATTATTAACATGTTTTCAAAGCTATAGCCGCTTTACAATCTCCTTCCGCCCTCTTTTCATAATATGCATATTCACAGCTTTACATAATACAGTAGGAGGAGGAGTAGTCATCGTGGCAGATGTAGACAAAGTCTTTCGTTCCCAGAGACTACTACACATACAAGTGGAAGGCAAGAAGAGTATGAGCAATAGCTCCCAGCTCAGACTCTATCAGCTTATGGATAATATATTTTCCCAATGAGACTCTTACGGCATCTTTTCCAATTTGGAATTACTCTGCTTAAAAATTCATATTTTCTAGCCCTAGTTTTCACGTATCTATCCTTAGTCTGCCCATATCCCTCGTCAAAACTTAGTATTTATGTATACAATAGCTTAGAAATAAATACGGCCATTTTCTCAAGGGACAACTTCCCACCACTCATATATTAACAGACTAATAATTCACTCCCACAAAATTACTACAAAGATAAATCCTGTCTCTGTTTATCCTAGCCAAATATTACTATGATGCTTTCAAGAAATTTCGAGTTACTACTTCAGCGCAAATTCTAAGAACTCTGATACTTTATTTTTTATTCACTATTTTTCTAATATTTCACTTTGTTGGAATTATCTATTGAATAATGTTATTATCTTTTATGTGATTTTCATTCAATGTTGCAAATTATTCAGGTAGCTCGGGTGTTTAGTAGACTCTGTCGTTGGGTTTCTCGTAAATCAATAATAATTGCGACTGCTTTAGGAAAGTACGTCACACAATTTCATTATGTTTGTTGTGTGTGCCTATGAGCTAATACTGTTGATACATAAGTAGCTAAAAAGAAGAAATGATTGGTCTGAGAAAGAGCGTGGGCTTGGATGGAATCGGCTATTTCGGCAATAATCCGATTACAATTTAATATAATGGAATAACGAGAGTAGTTTTTGATCTTGCAGATCACGAAAGCGTGGATGTAATGAAACTGTAATGACAAGAAAAGTGTAGGCTAAACTTTTCTCAAATAAATACTTCTGTTTTAGTCAGGATAGCCGTTAATTCCGTTATTTTTGTTGGTGTAGCTCTTTGGCAAGCTGATAAGAGAAAAGTTGGAGAGCGAGAGAGGGAGAGAGAGAGGATATATTATATGCAATGGCGTGAAATGTCATAGAGAAGATGAAAAAGTGAGATGAAGTATAAATGTCCTATAAACTCTTTGTGTATTAGAGAAAATCTTTAGTCTTAGTGACTTTGGAGAGAGAATATGTCATTTCTGGCTTCCATTAGTAGAAAGTTCTTAGCGCAGCGGCTCAGTGAGCTCCAAGGGAGAAAGGAGATCAAAAAACCGCCTGGCAACTACTAACACTCTCTTCAAACTTTCCATGCGAAGATCAAGTGAAGGTGACATGCTGAAATATAAAACACTCAAGTGGACTTGCACAAATTACGCAGAAAACTATGGAGAAATAACTTCTAATTCTCTCTGCTCGAATTCTTTCGTTATTATTAGCCATATATTCAGGTAGGTAAATGGATGTTTGCTGTAATAATGTAAGTAGCTAGGATTAACCTAAAAAAACTGGTTTTCACTCCCTTCTACTAAACGTCCGGGAATTTCTGGTTCATTTTTTGGCTTTTATATTGCTGGAGAAATAGAATGAGCACTGTAATAAGGATTTAATGGTAATAGGATTGGCATTACATTATTTTACATACATTTATCTGTTTATTAGCGAAACTAGAGGGAGCGTAACTTGCCATATAAAAGAAGCCATAGATAGTAATCGAAACGAGCCGTTGTGTCGCAGAGTTTTCCCATTATGAAAGACACTGAATGGCAATCTCAATGTTTAAATATTGTACGTAGCTGTAATTTTCTGACCGGAGGGCTATTGTTAGTCTGGAAAAGAGCCAAACAAACAGAAAGCAAACACAGCAAAAGCGACTCGCTCACAAGTTGATCTTCAGCTGTGCAACTAGAGAGAGAGGGAGAAAGTAATAGACAGAAAAGTAGAGTATCGAGGCAGGGATCTCCGTCGACGACTATACACTTTCATACATTCGTTCTATAGAGATACATTAGCTACACGTTCAGTAGTGAGTTGAGCCAAGTAAATATATAGAACTGGGATCACTACTTCTTGCTAGTGAGGAAAAGCGTATTCTATCTAGTCCACTCGCGTTTCACGGCTACATACGTAGTTCGAGTACGTGATGAGAAATAGTCTCATTCGAAATCCAAGAGATTTAATCTTCAGAGACTAAAGCCTTCCTTCCTTTCTTCCATTTCTTAACCTTTACTCCACTCTCTTCTCATTCTTCCCTTTAATGAACTCAAATAAGTGAGTGAAATGACCCCAAATAAATCAAACCACTCGTGCCCGATCCTCAATACTCAATAGGAACATTAGAGAAAAGCTAACGGTAAGTAGCATAGAAAATAAATTCCCACCTTTCTCCTTTTACCGACAAAGAAAAGCAAAAAAAATGGCAAAAATCTCAAAGTATATCTCTGTTTTCTTACCGTAATTTTTTGTAATTTCCACTATTTTCTTTAGATGTTATTTAATTTCTTGTGCGTCAGTTTAAATTTCGTATGGAAGTGTTTTTGCCCGTAAGAACATTTTTTTCCAAGGATTTTCCTTCTCGCTTTGGCAAAGAGAGTGTGAAAATGTGTTTTCTGGGGTTAAGTACAGTTTATGGATATCTGTAGGGAGCTATATGGGTATAAAACGTAGAGGTTCTTCTGCGTTTGTAGATTTTCCATGGAATATTGCAACAATGCAGAAAGCGGGGAAAGTTCTCGCTGATGCGATACGGTATTATGTGAATGGTTTAGCTAACGATAAGTACCTAAGGTGCATGGTATGGTGTTGGTGGTGGTAACCTTATGTATGACCATGTAGAAGCATTGGAATGTGCCCCTTAGGCTACATCGACAACTTTTATTTATACGCCCTACCAAATTGACTTGTTGTTAGCATTCAAGTGATAAATGGCCTTTACTCCCTCTCCCCAGAAAAATGACAGAGGAAAATCTACTTCCGCTCAAGTTCTTAGCATTCGACTTTAGTGCCAGCACTTTTCTCTTTCCTCGCTCAGGCACAATGACAATCATTGAAAGGGAATCAGGAGGAAAAAAGTAAGCCCTCGGGGCAATCTCCCTACCGATTCTCAAGCAGAAAACTAAAGTCTTACCCTTTAATCTCACTCTCTGTCTCGACTTAAAACTAAGCCGTCAATCCATTTAGCACATTCTCCAGTTCTCTTTTACTAGTTTTACTTCATCAGCTCCCCTCCCGCCCGTGCTACACTATTCCATCTTGTCTATCTTTGTGCAGCGTACGTATAAACAAATAAATCTACTTCTTCTGCACGTACTTCTACATCCAACCAACTCTAAAACTTCAATGACTATACTACGCTATTATATTCTCTTCATAGAGTATTTAACGCTCTTTTTTATGTAAACCCGACATTTAAACAAAGAGAAAGTAGAAGAAAGGAAGAGAAATATTTCTTTACTTTCTCTTTCTTTCTTCTATCTAAATTTCGGCTTTTGCTGCGGCTCCGCTTTAAATATTCTGGGGATTTTGTGCCGACGCTGAAGATTTTGAATGTTTTATAGTTCCAAAGTGCCATTCTCAGACTCTGACTCTTTTTTATATTATCCTTTGGATATGGATACTATACAGCTTACACATGCAACACTAAAAATACAGATGTGATGTGAATGCACAGAGATTCTTTTACTTATATACACTTACTATATATTACAAATCTTATAGATACTTAGAACAAATTCTATACATTTTATCCTATTATACGTAAAATATAACAAAAGAAACACTTATAATACAGTAGCTAGAAATAAAGTGAAACTCTCTTAGATTTCTAAAAGAATCTACAATAGACTACACGACCAGCGAAACAAATGACTACACATTAGTACTTACGATTTCGTTACACTGCACTGCACTGATATTGAAAAAATCCTTACAATGTTTGTACATGTCGCAATTTTCAAAGCAAACTGACCTATTTAAATGATTCATTGAAATCTGAGATTAAAAAATTATTTTCTTATTATATAAGTCTACAAAGTATAATTTAACATCCATTCTGACAGTGCAGTGACAAAAAACTTTGAAACCTATTGACCATAGATAATTAAATGTATAAGCATATTTTGATATTTTGTGACGTGGTGTTTTGTAAGTTTGTTGTCGGTAAATGAAGATAAAAAAATATTTGTTGTTGTATTATTTTCAGATAAATAAGAATGATGGGGAAGAAAGAATATAAGCGTTGGGACTATGATGATGAAACGGAGATCACGATGGAGGAGCAGTTAACGCTTGAAGAAAATCCTGAGCACGGTGGCGGCAACGAGACGCCAAACTCTGCAACATTTCCTCAGCCGAACATCTCGATGAGTGCATCTCCGCTCAGGAGCCGAGAGAACATGATAATGAAAAGAACACGGAAAACATCCATCAAGGAGAAAGTATAAAGACATGCTAGTTTCAGATGTTCAATTCTAATTCGATATAGCATTCTACGTATAGAAATAGTCACTTGATAGCATCTAACCAAAAATCTCCGGATAAACATCTAAATAGAAAGATAGACATTTCTACAGTTGTACAGACTAAAGCTGTTAGCTACATATACATATTCCATGTCCCACTCTGCATAGAAAAGTAGACGTCTGAGTGAAATCTATTGATTTTCTTTCCTTCCCCTTCTCCTCCAAATTCCAAAATAATATTATACATCAAAGAAAAAGGATGCAACCGAGACTGGGCTAGCTCCTTGAATTTATTAAACCAATTCTCCAGTCTCTTTACATTAGAAAAAGATACTATAAAATCCTTACTTAGCCTTTCACAACAACCCAGGCAAATTGAAAACCATCCAAAATATAAATTCCCCTGTCTTTCACTAGCTCCTATCTATTTACCGATGCATACACAAACCAGACCACACGTATACAAACATAGCAATCTAAAAAATAATGCCAATTACTAAACAGCCTCAGTTTTTAGAGTGCCTTCTTGGGATAAAAATAAACGTATCATATTCGTATGCTCATTTAATAACGTATACTCAATACAGCATTAGAATTATATTTTAACCACAATAAATCGAGTGTAAAAACCACGCACCTACAGCTATAATGCTGATTTTTATATTAGGAAGTATATTTATACAAATTGGAGTCAATTACGACAATTAAATAATGTTTATACCAAAATCAACTAACATAACAGATCAAAGTTTATTTGACCGATTTTATAAGTTATAAGAAATATTAATCAATTTCTCGTCAAAAAAATATTATTCTAAATAACAGTTTCGCTTATGGCGAGCCAATGACCTGAAGGTAATGATAAATATTTTTTATGTTAGGAAGTATATTTATATAAATTGGAGTCAATTACTACAAAATTATTAAATGTCCATACCAAATCAACTAACAGATCAAATTTTATTCGACTGATCTTATGAGTTATATATACCTAAACATAATTATGTTAATTATGTACATTTTCTCAGCAGAAAACTATTAAATAATAGTTTGAAGTTTGTCTATCACGAAATAGCTGCTAGGCAAAAGTCGGATAGAGAAATCCATTCTAGTGGTTTATTGAGGGACTAAAATGTAATATGCTAATTTGTAATGCGTAGAAAACCAAGATATGTTTACAGTGTAGAATTTCTAATATTCAGAAGTAGCAAAAACAACACATTTATCAAAGAGATGAACCCAGACGTAAACAAATGGATTCATGTCAATGTTTAAATGTGATACTAGTTTGACTTAGGATAGAAGTAAAGAGAGCCGTAACGTTGCTGCCTGTATAACTAGGGACAAGGGAATAAATGAGATTGAGAAATGTGTAGGTAGGTACTTTCAATGAAATGCCAAAAAGCATTGGGCTAAGTTTCTTCTTTTGGAGTTTGGGTGCGTTAGAAAGTCGTAGAGCAATAGTTCTCCCTCGAATTTCCCCTAACTATGCTCCAAGTCGTTAACTATAGCTTAGCAGCAGAGTAACTACTAC
>JABASI010003561.1:0-16166 GCA_019776505.1 Tomocerus nigrus
ACCTTTTATGAGTTACAGCGCGAACGGACGGCCAGACAGACGGCCAGACAGACAGACAGACTGGGCATTCCCATAAAGCAGCGCTACCGCTGCTTAATAATTATTATTATGGTTATGATTTCACTTACTATGTATTCCATTTCCGACACGGAAATTATTTGACATTCTATGAGATGTATCAAAATTTGAGGTATGTTGGTGATATTTTGTGTTAGGTAAACTAAGTTGCTGCGTATTTCTTCTACGTCCGACATATTTAATTCAATATTGTTAACTCAGGATTCTGTTCACAATACTGTAACCGGATAACCAATAGTCGATAACATCAATTTACTGTGCGAATGCAAATATGTTTTTAAATGGAAAGAAATTTATACTTCTAGGAGCACCCACCGCGGAATTGTAGAAGAGTTAATTAAGAGATTGTTGAATATATTCAGAGAATTAACAAATAAAATGGTTAACACGTGAGTTTTTTGATTAGTACCTACCTTAATTTTGGTGTTTTTAACGGTTTTTGTTAAAATAGAAGAATTAATATTACTGACGTCGGAGTTTCAATTACAGCAAATATGTTGAACTATGTAATAGTACTAAGACAAGATGGAAAGGGAGTGACATAATAATATTTTAGTAAATAGCATTTGGTATAAAAACCTTTCTGCTAGACAAGAAAGCTTCTGGCAGTTCAATTTTGGAATTTATGTAGGCAGCAAAAAAACCACATTCACTATCACGTATTACGTAAGTCAAGCGTATTAATTACTTTTAACCTAAGTAGTTTTGCTTAAAACCTAATTACCTATTGCATTTTTACTTGTGAATGTTTTACATTAGTATGAATACCAGTATTTTTCAAGTAATAAATACAGAATAATAATAAATAGGTACCTACTATGATAACAATTTTTAGCTGCAACCATAAAATACTCCTATAATAGTATATAATTAATATAGCCAGTAGTTTATGATAGTTTAGTCGTCTTTAATCAATCCTTAAAATAGTATAAAGATAGAAATCTTCCCCGTTAAGTATACAATACACTAGGTTTATTAGGTATTACCTATGCAGGAAATTCCAGTTTCATATAATTCATGATAATATCCATTATTTTAATATTGAAATATTGATGCATAAAACATTGTAAGCGCAAATGTGTAGTCACTCAAACAAATTAAGAGAAATCTAAGCGTTCGATTATTAAGTAAGGGACACTTATTGATAATAATGTCCAAAATTAGTCTTTACTTTTATATGCTAGTTGTCACGAGATAACTAACTATTGTTTGTGTGTATCGGAAACCCTTTTCTTTGAGATTGGAAATGTAAAGCATCTGAAGTGATGTTAAAATGTCTCTGTATATTATGATTGCCAACACCGTGACTTGCTTATCTTCAATTCACGTGAGGTTTGTTATCGTGACGCATTCTTTACAATATATTATAATGTATCGATATCTTCCATATCCTGATGTTGTTTACATATCACTTATCGATAAAAGGACCTCGTGATAGTAAACTAAAAGTATATATTAAAGAAACTGGTTGCATTCTCTTCAGTCAAATTATAGCAATAGATCTTTGTACTTACATTGGCATTTTTCATCAAGCTATAATTGCTGAAAATAATCTCTGTGTGAATATAAATAAGTGAATATAAAAGGTAATAAAAAGCTCATTTATATACTTATGTAGTTTAGTAACTATAATAAGGCAACTAATTGTGTTAATTATAGTCGCAGTTCCTTTATTTAAATATGCAGTCAGAACATTCATCTATTGTACGTCAAATTTTATCTACCTATAGTTTTCATTTTCCTGATTTGTATGACTGAATAGTTGAACTATCTCGTAGGTACCCAAAAATAACATTGATTTGAGGTCCCTTCCCACTGTTCTGTGAGCACTTTAAAAATAAACATTAAAAATCCAAAGATTAGATTTTAGGGAAATTTTTCACATTATTATGGCTTTTCATTCTCACAACAAGTCAAATGTCCAATTACATGTTAAAGATTGAAGCTTCTATTCTCAATATTTTAATGCACACTTCAGTGACACAAGTAATGACACAAGTTTTATGGTGTGGTTTGATTTACGATAATTTGTGGTTTTAAAATTTCCAGGAAAGGAAATGAAGTTGTCGGTGACCGTCTTCTTTTTATTGCTCTTAGCATTTGAGAATGAATTTCTACACTCAAACGGCGAAAAAATCTTGTCCCTCTCCTTCTTTTCCAGTAGAAGTCACAAAAAGGTGTATGAACCTTTAATTACTGAGCTAGCCAATCGTGGACACTTAATTACAGTGGTTACGCCGTTCAAAGCTTCGAAATCCCACAAAAACATTTACGAGATAGTTGGCAAGAGTATGGAGGATGATCCAGCAATGCAAGCAAGAAATATGTTCGAGATGAAGTTGCGAAATGAAAATTCAATGAATCCGTGGGTGCTAGGACAATTTTTTGAAGATATTTGCACAAGTTATTACAACATGAGTGAAGTTCAAGATCTGCAGAATGAAAAGTTTGACCTCATTTTTGTCGGCATCATGAATGAATGCACCTACGGTCTCGTCCATCATTTACAAGCTCCTTTTATCATCATCAGCACCGTATCTCCAATGCAGGCCATTTCCGCTTCTACAGGCACTCCGTCCCCTGCATCTTTTGTTCCATTTCTCATGTCTGGATTTAGCGATGATATGCATTTTTTCCAGAGAGTTGCGAATTTAGTTGGTCAGACGATGTTTCAGTTGATGTTGGATTGGACTTACTTTCCTAGAGTGGAAAAAGTCTACCGAAATGTTTTTGGAGAAGACACACCTTCATCAAGTGAAATCCAAAAAAATGTCAGCTTGATTCTTGCTAATAGTCATTTAACGATGAGTTACCCTCGACCACTTATGCCAGGTATAAAACACTATCACATAAATAAAATACGCAAAAATTTAATGAAGCACACATATAAATATCAGATTTGACAATTTTTAAAATAAAATCAGGTACAAAGTATTAAATCAGTGATGTGCTTTATTTTCAGATATTATTGAAGTTGGTGGAATGGCCTGCAGACCGGCAAAGCCTCTCCCAAAGGTAACGAAACCATAATAAATATCATTTAAAATATTATGGAAGCGTTAAATTATACTGATCAAGTTAATACCCAAATTAATATGACTTATTTATTGCAATATTTTTTTTACTATAGGTGACTATATATACGACCTTTTCTTTTAACGTTTTAAGAATCAACAATTTAATCATTTATAAAGCAAATATCACAATAATTCGGGATATCATTTCTAAGATTCAAGTTATTGAAGTAACGTATCACGTTGCAATTAATTAAATTTTACACTAATATTCTAATGAATGATTAATATCGTAGGATTTGGATGAATTTATGACTAGTGCTGGAAATGATGGAGTTATTTATTTCAGCATGGGCTCAATCTTACAAGCAAATACAATGCCAGAGTCTTATAGAAAATTGTTTCTTAATGTGTTTTCAAAATTAAAACAAAAAGTCTTATGGAAATGGGAGACTGAAACAATGGCAGATTTGCCCAAAAATGTAAAATTGGCAAAATGGCTACCCCAACAAGACATTTTGGGACACCCGAATACAAAAATGTTTATTACACATGGCGGTTTGGGAAGCCTTGTCGAAGCAGTG
The DNA here is from genome assembly GCA_019776505.1 of Tomocerus nigrus. NCBI lineage: Eukaryota > Metazoa > Arthropoda > Collembola > Entomobryomorpha > Tomoceridae > Tomocerus > Tomocerus nigrus. The sequence continues at coordinate 3,677 of JABASI010003561.1, forward strand.
TACCATGGAACCCCCTTGGTGGGAATGCCGATGTTTGGTGATCAGGACAACAATATGAAACAAAGTTCTCAGTTGGGATTTGCTGTCACCTTGGATTTTGTTGATTTGAGGGAAGAATCTCTCCTTGATGCAATTAACCAAATACTCAACAACCCAACGTAACGAAAATATTTTATTTCCTTCTTGACGCAAGGTAAATGCATATAAAAATAAAAGATTCACGACTTCGGACATTTTATGGTGCAGGTTTACTCGAAGAGCTAAGGAATTGTCATCCGTGTATCGAGATCGTCCACAAAATCCTTTGGAGACTGCTATTTACTGGACGGAGTATGTGATGCGGCACAAAGGTGCGAAACATCTTCGATCTCCGGCTAGACATTTAAATTGGTTTGAATATCATTCATACGACGCCATAACCTTTGTTGCTGGCGTAAGCCTTGTGATTTTGTACTTAATATTTTCAACTTTTAAATTTGTGACTGGAAAATGTCGTGGGCTTTCTAAAACATTATCTAGTGCAAAAAAGACCGATTGAATAATTATTTATTTATTTCAAATACTAATTTAATTCCAAATACCGAAATATAATGTGAACTTCAATATTACAGTTACCATTTATTTTCTCCTCATTGGCTAAATTTTATTATTTATTTTTTCGTTTACAGTTTGAACTAATTGTTACTTTTTTCCAGTTAACTATAGGTAATTACTAAGTAGCATATCCATCTTTACATAAAATACAAATATTCATTTTTTACACATAATTACTACTATGACATTTTTGTGACTATATACTTTTTGATAATGCTACGAAAATAAATATGTATAAGTGTTATAAAAGTGTGAAAATAACCCAATGGCATAAATGATGTTCAATGTTTTCCAGCGACTGTGTATAACTTGAAGTTGTAAAAACTGTCAATAGTCAATTTTACCCTAATAAACGTCACAGTAGTTGTTGTGTTGTAGAATTTAAATAGTGTTTGCAGCTGTGTTCTTGAGATGATATTTTTGGTTTGAAATAAAATAACATTACAAATATAAATTATAAATTCCATTGTCTGTGTATCAATAACCTTTTCTCGTAGTATTTGCCCATCACATGGAATGACTAATCCGAAAGATTTGTATTCAAAAAATATGTAGGGAACGAAAAAGAATTTTTTCCTTCGCGTTTGTTGAACTTGAGCTATCAGGTAAAAGGGAAATTCAATTTTTACATTTTTCCATATATAGGTACAACTGTACAACTTCATTTAATAAATAGTATCATTCTGTTGAAGATCTTGGCTGTAAAATATTGTATCTAATACATCTGTTGTATGACAATTTTACATTATAATTACGTGCGCAGTATTTTGCAGGCACTCGTTTTGAACGCCATTCAGTTCTTCGTGTATGATACAAATAAATCTGTAATCGTTTACACATACCTTCCCATAAAACATGTTAACTTTCATTATGAAGTTGAATGCACCAGTGGAGTGCAGATTTTTTAAACAGAGAATTTCATAGAATCTGTATGCATTGCATATACCTACTTTTACTTATAAGTTCAATAATGCCATTAATAAAGGAAACAGTCTCTGCAAATAATGGCCAAACCTAGAATGCAAAACAAAAACATGTTTACAAATTCGAGCACATACAGAGCTACGAGGAATGAAATTCCAGTAAAAGTTATGCAATGGGTAGAATTTAGTTAAAGCATATAGAAGCAGATGGTTCATTGTTTTATTTACTAAGAAAGATCAATGCTAATTAAGTACACAACATGATAATGTAGTATCATACTTCACGTCTATAAATAAATCAATTCAATTTCAAATAACAAAACTAACAAATAATTTACATGTGTCCCTTGAAAGGCAAGAATAAAGGGAATACTTGATGATACGTACGATTTATCGATAACTTAATATATAATGACTCATGACATGAATAGCGAAGTAAATCTGATCAAATATTTTGAAAGCAAAGTGAGTTAACAGGATATTTACATAGTGTGTGCTTCAAAATAATCAAAGAAATCAGCATGGGTATAGTATACCGTACCCAATAATCAACTGCATTCCTTTCCAGTTGGTATATAAGGAAAGGACACAACCGACTCAACAGACTCAATACCTTTAACTACTCAGAGTACAATAAACGCATTTCAGAAAACATTAAAGAAACTTTCAAAATGAAACTCAGTTTGATATTTTTGCTGGTGACAGCACTGGTTGTCATTTCCGTTTTGCCGACAGGTAACTATATTTAATAATAATAATTTTGCTTCTAAAACTCTAGAATTTCAGAAAGTTTTTTTTTCATTTCAATTTACCTATTTAGGGACGGATGCTGTATGCAGTGGAAGCGAAGCGTTCAGTTGCGGATTTAAATGTGGTAATTAAGCTAACCTTTACGTTTTTATTGAGATTAGAAATTCTTTTAGCTACTGTGTAAAGAATCTGTAATAATTTTCCATTATGTAGGCTCACAGGGATGCAAAAGTTATAAATGTAATTCCGCCAGTGACTGCACTTGTAGCAGTTGTAAATGATCGTAGCCACTTCTGGGAACCTAAGTAAACAGTCAGTCAGCCGTCATCTCTCAACATCGAACATGAAATTAGCATTTCAAATATAATTGATATATCTCTACTCTCTAGATAAATATATTTCTGCTAAACATAAAATTTTCATTTTCGATACTAGAGGAAATCAGTTAAAATGTTTTTGAACCAAGTATTTGCATGTCTACCTAATTTTGTATACCAATCAATGTAATAAAAAGTGCATATCCAGTATGAAAAATTATATGGTCTACTTACATTCCTGTCCTGTCAACTTCAGTATAGCATCAGTTTATGAGCCAGCCCTATCACCTTTATGTCTCTTAATTTCAGTTATTTAATTTCCAGCCTTATACGTTAACATAGCAAGTTTTTTGTATGAGTACCTAATTCTATATATATGACGTTATCTGAACTGAATTCACATGGTATCAGTTCATCAGTTCCGGCTCATATTGATCAGGAAATTGAATTGTGTGGAGTTTTACAAAAATGTGCAATAAATAAGTCAATGCCAAAGTTATAAAATCAGCTATCTAAAATATATGCAATTTATTATATTTCTGGCTACATATGGTCCTTGCGTAGATTGTGTATGCAAAATAATTAAATATAATATTGAAAATTATTCTCAGTAGGTTTATTATACGACTTAAAGTTTTAATCAGCATCAACCAGGACAAGGAAAGGAACATTATGTATTCTGTTAGATTGGACCCCTCCCTGTATATACGGACATTGTTTCTAGCTAAAACATTTTCACTGAGCCTCGAATAACAATGGGATCATCCTCAAACTACAAATAATTTACTTTCCTTCAACTTTAATAGTAAACCGCTTCCCCTTTGAGCTTGACAATTTCTGTCTGTGACACTTGCCAAACCGACGCAATTTTGGACATTTGTGCAACTTGAGCAGTTTGTCAAATTGGAACAACTGACGCAACTTGAGCAGCCAGTCAAATAGGAAGAATTCGTTGTACAACTCTGGCAGCTAGTCAAATTCGAGGAATTTGTGCAGCTGCTGCAATTTATACAGTCTGTGCAACCTGTGCAGCTGGTACAATTGGTGCAGTTCCGGCAATTTGTACAACTTTGGCAATTTACACAGTTGACATTTCCATTTTCATCTGCCGCGAAAGTCACGTCGAATCTGAGGAAAAGTTGAATGATTTATATAATGTTACCGTTTGTATTGAAACTCATTGACAGTATGGATTGAAACGTCTCCGAACGTTTTTAAACGCACAAATGATTGCCAGTCTGTTTTAAAAGCAACTATATGCTTTAAAGTAAACCAGAATACTTTTGAATCTGGAAGTCGTCCCGGCGTCCTGGGACATTTCAATCCATACTGAGTTTCAATACAAATGGTAAGATATATAGTAGATACATACCTATTAAGATGATATTAGGGAAACATATTTAAAGAAAAGTTTCATTATCGATGACGAAATTAATTTGCAATTAATATTTTATAAAATATTAAGATGTGTTGGTTTGAAGGAATCCAAACGGATGAAAAGAACGCAAAAATTTCTTCAATTAAAAATTAGATAGAAAATTCTACTTGGTTAGATATAAAATTATATTTAAGTAGTTAGGTATAAAAGTATATTAGCTATTCAATTTGAAGCAGTCAATAAATTACATATCACATATCATGTTATCCTCCTCGGACACTTCCGAGAAAAACGGTCCGAAAGTTTCGTATTTTTGACAGTTTACCTAAATATTGTATTCTACGAAAAAATCCAAGTTCGTTGTAGGGATTTCGATTTTTTTAATAACTCCCAAAAACACTGACATTATGAAGGAGCCAAATGTAGCCCTATATTTTGGAATAAAAAAGATAAATAAGGCATGTTAGAATAAGTTATAATACAACTTACAACGGAAGCTGTGAGGCCACCACAAGAAGAATACAGGTCGCTAGTTTGGCCATATTTTGTCCTGAAAAATAAATAAAGATGAGTAGGTATCACAGTATCAGTGACATTTAATGTTTTAAGGCATGCCAAGGTTAAACGGTTAGAAAATTTTACCTTCGTAAATTTTTGTCGATGAAGCTTTCTCGTCGCGTCAACTGAATTCAATGCTGTAACTGGTATCTTTTTCACGCTCAGATTTATTACTCTTTGCGTGTTTATTTTAAGTTCTATGAAGAGAATTATGTATGATGAGAACGATTTGGAAATCACGCCATAATATATAACATTTTCTATCCTAATTTGTTCACCGAAAATCTTTTCCTGACAGGGATCATATCAATGGTATTTAATGCAATGGCTGAAATTAACTGTTTTTAACAATTCCTTACTACTAATAGAATACGGCGCCGAATAACGCATCATCATTACTATATCAGTAATGAGTCATTACTATCATTCCAAATTCGTCTCACACTGATATGCCAAGAATTAAGTCATCTTGAGTTCCTTCATGGACCCCTTTGGTTTACTAGAATCAGTTGTGTGAGTTTATTGACATTGTTTCAAAAAATTGAGAAAATTAAAGTGGGAAGTGGGATTATTATATTTCATTTTAGTACATCAATTTTAGATTTCTTATATTTTCCGGTTTCCATACGTTCGTGTTCCGATGCCTCACATTGTAAAAGCCAATAATATTGTTGTTTTACATTCGACATTTTAATTTTGTGGTGTAGTTGCAGAAACACGCAATCTTAAAACCTATAGATGCACTTGCAGAAATACATATCCATATATTAGATAGATTACCTTTTATGTATATAGAGATGCGACGATGTTGCCGCACACGGTCATGGCAGCAGTTGGTAATATAAGTGATGAGATGACATTGATGGGAAGGCAACAAATCAACAACGTAACTATCCAGCAGTCGATTTTGATATATATAATATATTTAGCAGCAGGCACCGCACCACATCATCGCAAGTTAGCCCCAGGAGCAGTTTCGGATTTTTCCATTCGCCATGATCCTCATATTATGTTTCGACAGGCCCATGGAAAAATTGGGAAAAGCTGGATATGAAAATTTACAGATAATTAATTTGTGCAAATTATTTCATTACTGCAAGTACAGATAATTAATTTGTGCAATTTATTTCATTACTGCAAGTACAGATAATTAGTTTGTCCAAATTACTTATTTTCATTTGCAAGTGCAGATACTTCCAAAATCAAAGTATTTGGCAAATCAGTATCCGCAACTGCATTAATTGTTCAATAATGCCAATGTGCACTGAGTGGAAAGGAAACAGTCTTTGCAAGTATTGACTTACACTCTCGTGATTTACCTGCATAATTCAAAAACAAAAACATGTTTACAAATTCGAGCACGCACAGCTGCAGGACTGAAATTCCACAAAAAATTCATGCAATGTGTGGAGTTTCAGTTTGGCTATATAAGGCATTTAGGATCGTATACGATTCGTAAGGTATATTATGGTTTAACTTTAAGAAAAGAATGGATGTTACGTATTATTCCCTAATTCATAATAATAGCATGTCCATAAAGAAATCAATTTAAGTTCAAACAGGCAATGCTTTAAAAAATAGTTTTCTATACCCAGGTGTGAGTTGAAAGTCAAAAATTAAAAAATTAAATTAAGAAATAAACTAATTTGCATAGGTATGCGTAGGTAAATATGTAAGTATAGTATTGGTGTCCATGCAATGATCAAATGAATTACAATATTATAAGGAAACAATCGACGCAACCCTTTAAACTACTCAGTACAAGAAGCGCATGTCCTCAGACAACCTTAAAGAAACTATTTCATATCCGTTTTACCGAAGGGTAATTATGTTTAATAATAATTGCATTTTTAAAACTCTAGAATTTTACAATTTTTTTTTTGATCATTTCAATTTACGGCTTAGGTACGGATGCTACATGCAGTGCAGGCAACGACTTCAGTAAAGTTCAGTTGCCGTTTTAAATGTGGTAAGCCATTTTTTATGATATTGAAATTAGTAAGTCCTTATTTTAGAAAAAATGTAATAATAATAATTTTCCACATTGTAGGCAGGAATGCAAAAGCATATGTAATCTAATTTTTGTATGAATGTAATAGCGCATATCCATACCATGAAAAATATGATCTAGGTACTTATTACATTCCTATCATGTCAACTTCAGTAGCACCAGTTCATAAGCCTGACCAGCCTGATGTCATATTATCTCCTTTTATGTATCTTAATTTATGGTCTTTAATTTCTACGTATATGCCAACGTATAAATCAGCTTTTTGCATGAGTACCAAATCCTTAAATAATATTTGGAGATTTAATAGCGTTTATTCCCAAAGTTGCGTGTATAGGGACTTTTATATAAAGTTATATCTGAATTGAATTCATATGGTATGAACTCTGACTCATTTTGGCCAGGAAATTGAACCGTGTTAAAAATACACAATGACAATAATTAAATATGCCAGTCATTGCCAAAGTTATAAAATGAGCTGTATATGTATAATGCATTATGTTTTTCTTGCTAAAAGTCCATTCTCAGACTAGGTATGTATGCAAAATAAGTGGATTAAACACAAATATTGAAAATTGTTCGCAGTAGATTTATTATGCCTTACGTATTTGGCCAGTAGAAGAAACCTTATATTATAATCCATTGCGCTCCTACGGACATAGTTTCTCATTTACACTATGCATCGAATGAAAATGACATTATCCTCAAAATAAAAATAAGTAACTTATACATATACTTATATTACTATATAATTATAATTAAGTAATGCGGAACCCGGAATCACTGTGATAGTTGACAATACGTATTGTGGTTGTGCTAAAAAATAAAATAACGGTTAGAAATTAAACCAAACGTTGAAAATAATAAATTTATATTATTTTCAATATATATGCAATAAAAACTGCAGGCATTCCTGGGTAAAATTAAACCATGAAATCAGTTTTCCTTACCCTGTAATAACACACCGCTTCCAGTTTGACCTTTGCAATCTCTGTTTGTGACACTTTTCAAGCCACTGCAATTATGGACATTGGTGCAACTTGAGCAGTCAGTCAAATTGGAACAACTGACGCAACTTGAGCAGCGAATTAAATTGGAAGAATTTGTGCAACTTGAGCAGTCAGTCAAATCGGAACAACCCGTCGTGCAACTTAAACAGCGAGTCAAATTGGCAGAATTTGTGCAGCTGCTGCAATTTTTGCAGTTTGTGCAACCTGTGCAGCTGGAACAATCAGTGCAGTCCCGACAATTTGTACAACTTGTGCAATTTACACAGTTAACATTCCCGTGCTCATCTGCAGCGGAACTCGCGGAAGTCACATCGAATCTGAGGAAAAGTCGAATAATTTACATATATTGCACATTTACACATATTTACACATGGCATGATGGAAATATACATGGAAACATATTTAAAGAAAATTTTTCAATGCCGGCACCAGAATTAATTCGTAAATTAGATTTTACAACATTGATTAAGGCGTTGTTTAAGTTCATTAAAAGTCTTAATTAAAAGCTATTAAGGAGGGGAATCCAAAGGCCAAAGGCGCAGGTTATAAGTTCCAACATGCGAGTCAATGAGACTGGTATTAAAACTACATGTGAAATGTGATTTTTTTAATCGATTCTCCTCTTAGACGAATAGTCATATCGAAAGTCGACAATCTGAAAAGAGCAAAATGTGCAAAAAGATTGTCTAAAATCTGTACCCAGAGAATTCTGATTGTGTACTTCTTTTGGGTGTTATGATTTCGTAAAGGAAAGGTTTCCAAAAACTTGGTAAACATTTGAATTTAGTTTCAAACTAATTTTTTCCATAAGAATTGCATGGAACAGCTTCGCGCCTTGGCGTGGTCTTGTAATTAATTCAAATCCCAGGAATAGATCTATTTAGTTGGTAGCCAAATGTAGCCACATATTTTGGTAAAAAAGATAAATAGAATAAGATAAATCAACTTACAACGGAATCTGTGATGCCATCACAAGAAGAATACATGTCGCTAATTTGACCATAATTTGTCCTGAAAAATAAAAAATGGTAATAGTAATCAGTCTAATCAGGGATATTTAATGTGTTAACAATTGTGCGCGAACGTTGGAATTTACCTTGCAGTTTTATTATATAATATTTTATTTTAGTAATTATTAATTATTAGTTTTTTAATATGCGTCTATTGAAAGCCATACCGGAATATTTTCCAACCACACAGATACTTAATTTATTCTTCGGTGTCTATGTCTGCTTGAAGTTTTGAGAAGAGTATTGATAAGAACCAGTTGGAAATTACACTATATATAATATAACATTTTCTGTTAAAAACATAATTTGTTTTCATTGCAGGGATCAGATCAATGAAATTTGATGCACTGCCTGAAATTAAATGTGTTTACCCATAAACATTAAATATGTTGTTGCATTGCAGGTTTTGCTATTGTAAAGTTGGACAATTTGTAGCTATAATCAAATTATAAGGCTCAAAGGGCAGGAAAGATGATAATTAATTTTTTATATTTAACCTTATGACATTTTCTTCTGACTGTGTATGCAATTTGTTTTTCTGATATTTGCGGTATTGCCATGACCTTCGGGTTCGGCGGATGCATCACATTGCAAGCCAATATTGATGTTGTTGTTGTTCATTATTTAATTTAATTTTGGAACATGCAAACTTTATCATGTTTTACTTACACACTTGCTGACACACGTACATACCTACCCATGCATACATAGATAGATCACTTATTAAAATGTATTATAGTAAGTTGACAACAATCGTTTGCAACGTAGTAATAATTATTATTATGTCGTGTACTTAAAATGGACTTTATAAGATTATTGGAAAAAGGGCACCGAGAACTTATACTTTGTTAGATCTGAGTCAGAGTCCTTGCTACTTGGTTGGGAATGTGAATACGTCGAATATGAAGGTGTGCTGATGTTACCGCAATTCATTTATGCGCCTAGTTAATCTGTATTCCTCGGTAGCAAAAAATTATTAGTTCTTCCAGGTTCCAGAGAATAAACTACAAAAAATTCTACATAAAACACAAGGCCATGCAGCCATTCAGCCTTTGAACGCACTTGATTACCTACTTGATTCACCGAATTTTTGTTTCTGAAATATTCTCGGTGAGTCGCTAGTGTGATCTAGAGCAAAAATGATCCATCCGGGTTTTGATTTGCTTTAATTTGACATAAAGTATATACTAGATCCGTCTTTTTCTTTATACAATTGATTTTTTATGAAACTAAAAAAAGTCAATGAACCTTCTGTTTACCAAATTCAATAATTTTTCTCAAAAATGAAATCAACGCATAAAAGAACATTAATAATAAAAATATAATATTTACTTTCTGCAACTCTTCTAATTGTAAGCAGGGAATGAGAAACAAAAGAGGCACACAAAGAGAATAATTGTTGATTTTTAATATTCTGTCTGTCTACATGTCCCTCTCTTTCACGATAACTTTAGAACGGATTGAGGTACATCATTCAAATTTTCTAGAGGTCCATTGGACGGATGAGTTCGAAAATGGAGCCTTTTTCAATTATTTTGGAAAATATGTAGTCTTTCTCGTAATGACATTCTCCGTATTTCACGGTTTACCAATATTTGTTCTTCCGGCCCTTTTACATAGGTATTTTTATTTTTAAACCCGAGTCTAATCTAATGTTTGCAAAACTGAAACCTACATTGTTAATAAATGAATTGTTTTATATTGGCGAAGTACTAAAAAAATGAGAAAAGGATATACTTTTTTTATTTTAGTACCAATGGCAGGAATATAATTAAACAAGGGTGTTAATAAAATACAAGTTATAATAATAAATTGCCTGTGTGCAAAATAATTACAGATACAGTCAATTTTAATTAATCTACACGCTATGCTTTTAATAAACGATCAGTTGTAAGCGACAATGCACTGAAGCAGTACAATTATTATCAAAGATTTCTATTTTATGTGATAATTAGTAAATAACAGAATAAAGCGATAATTGTCTTAAAGTTCATTACATAATTAATTAATGTTGTTGAATTGCCTCTTATTCAAAATCAGTTAATCCGGCGCAGTACACAACAAGAAAAATTTATCACCGATCAATAGGTTGGGTGAAAATAATTAATTAATAAATGTGATAGATATTATCGCAAAAAGAATTATGTGATAATTAATAAATAACATTATAAAGCGTTTGTCTTAAAGTGAAGTACCTAATTAATTGTTGTTGAATTGCCACTTCTTTTAAAATCAGTTAAATCGGCACAGTATAGAACAACAAAAATACATCAGCATTCACAAAAAGGTTGAACGAAAATAATTAATTATTAAGTGTTTAGAAATTATCGGAAAGAGAAAAACTTGTTTCAAAAATATGAAGAGACTATCCAAGGAAATGCAATTAATTTTAGCATTTTATAAATTGAAAAAAGTGTGAAGATTCTATTAGACGAATGACTCATTTTGACTGAGACACAGCTACAGACGAACCTCGGCGGTGTTTCTTCATAAACAGTTTGTTCTTCTTAATATTTTCGACTGCATCTTTGAAAGACGTCTTACTGTCATTGCCAAAGCCTAAATAAAAATGAAAAAAATCAATAAAAATTCAACCAAACAATAAATGAGAAATCTCTATTCAGATCAGCGTTACCATTTTTGGAGTTGTTAGAATGATTCTTAATAAAATGGTTTAAAAAATGAGTAACAACTGTTTACCTGTGGAAAATATTTCTTGTACAGTTTCCGAACCGGGTCCTCCTTCCTTCGTAATCGTTATCAAGGACACAAATTGATTCTGAAGAAGAATTTCCTCCATTTTCAAATTCTTTTCGACCATTAATTTGTGAGCATCCAATCCCATTGAAAAATTCAAGCTGTCTTGATCATTCGCTACAAATAAAATAAAGTATTATAGTATCTAAGGGAAAGGAGCGTAATTGCTGTTTCAGATATTAAATAAAATTATCACTACAAAGTCAAGGCATTTGTACGATGCTATTGCTATGGTTTTGCGTTAGAATATAATCCTGTCCGGGAGTTTGGAATTATATAATTACATTTTTTTCTAACTGGCGACAAAATCCTATCAGTAAATGACTGTCGCCATTGGAAAAAAGAGAAATTTTAATTCTCAAACTCCCGGACGAGATTACCTTCTCCCACTTCTCCATGGTTACGGTTCACGAGCCTTACAACAAAGTATTAATATTTATATAAAAAATGACTTTCTGTCTATTGTTCTACCAAGGTGACAAAATTATTACAATTCAATGCAACTCAAAGAAAATGAAATTAATAAAAAAATTCTAAATTATTTTCTTACAGAAGACATTGAGAAATTTTCCCATGAAAGGTGTAATTTCTCGCTTGGTATTACTAATTGCATCTTTCCACTGTTCTACGAGCTTCTCACTCTCTGCCAACATTTGATTTGCGTGTTCCATTTTCTTATCTGCATCTTTCTTGTGCAATTGGATAGCGTCCATTCCAGCTTGCAGTAGTAAATTCCTTTCTTCATAAAACGTTTTGAACTGTTCATGTTTAGCCATGACTGCCGCTTCGAGGTCTTCGAAGGTATCTTCAATCTTTTTTAAATTGTCCACCATCCCCATTTCTGCGGCTCCAGCTTTCAATTCTTCCAAACCACCTTTTTTGAAATATTTCAAGCAATTGTCAATTTTGCTTCGGATGACCTCAATTTTCTGTAAATTAAAAAAAGTAATTATTCCCTCATTGTCAAAATATAATTTTTATTATTATTACTACCCCGCGGTAATGTCCAAATAAGTACACTCATTCCACTAATAAAAATATTATTTTAAAATTAATAAATGAATGCCTTTCAAACCTTCTGAAGTTCACCATTCTTAATTTTGAGTTCTCCATTTGCAGTCGACAATTCTTCGTTTTTGAATTTGAGTTCTGCGTTTGCAGTTGTTAGTTCTTTACTTTTTATTT
>JABASI010003562.1:0-16162 GCA_019776505.1 Tomocerus nigrus
AGGAGAGTGTTGGGTCGAATGTGCAACCTAACGTCTTTAGAGAATCAGTACTTTTTATGCATATTCCACCTACGTCTATTTCTATTTCACCAACATTTCTTATATCATTAGGGCTACCTATTACTATCATTTGAGTCTTTGAAAGATTTAGATTAGGTAAAATGTTATACACTCGGAATCTTTAGCACTGTGTACATTCCGTAGATGCATGTAAAAATCAGTTTACAGCAGTTTCACTTTGCTCACAGCATGTAATGAGTAAATAAATGACTGCCATCCTCTTCTCTGCTGTGGGTGAATAATGTTATTTGCTATGTTCTACCCGTCCGCATTAATTAGTCTGGAGGCCATTGAATTCGGAGGCCGACTGACTGGTAAACAGAAGGTGGTCTTGTCAAATATGGGCCTCCCATTTAATTGGCAATATCTTTATGACTTTAATCTAAACCAACAAGCCTACCTATCCACATAGCCCGTCAACTTCTATTTGTTCAACTTTCTCATGCAACACTGAAACTGGGAGTGCGAAGAAAATAATAATCAAAATGCTTTAACGAACTAATTAATTATGGTGATCATGTTACTCGCGGCTCACCCTTTTCCTGTACATTCTCTGTGACTAGGTGGTCTGATGACTTTCGAACAAAAGATTTTCCTTCAACTTATAATTGAAAAGTCTTATTAGTGTGACTAGAGCGGTTGCCTCGTATTAGAGAGAAAGTATATAAGTACTACGTTGATGAAGAGATGGAATTAGGGACTCTCATAAAATGATGACACAATCATGATCAGGTGATACGATAGGACAGAAACACATGAAAAGCAAAATTCGCGCAGAATACGAGTCGGATATTGTTGTGAATAATTTGATCCACCTTTTTAGTAAATCATTGCTTATATTTTTAGTTACCCATTTAACATTTTTATTATTATAATAGTAATATTGAAGCATGTCGTTTGTGGGTAGATATGATGGGCATCAAAATAACTTTCGCGAAACTCAGCAAAGCTAGAGGTTGAAAAATCCTTTATTACCCCACACGTGCCCAGATATGCTAATTTTATTTTTATAAATAAACAGTTAGACAGTTTTGTCTTTGAATGGAGAAACATAATAAATGCTACTCATAACTAGCCTGGAGAAAATAAATAGTTCTTAAATTTCCATGCTGGACTGGTCTAAAGACCACATCGTAGGTCTCATTACGGGAATCTGTGGCCTGACGAAATTTTTCCATGTCTTTGTTAGAAATTTGAACTGGTTTGCTAAACACACTCCATTGCACAATTTCCATACATCCGGGAGTGGTCAATGAGCCTAAATTGGGATTTAAAGACATCACGAAATATTTAGTAATCTATATACAGATATTTCAGATATATCCTTAAAATACGCGAAAATAAGTAAAATAGAAAGTAAAACCTTCGTAGCGGTAATACGTAGAACCCGGTTTGGGCAGAAACTCGTAAATATTAAGTGTCATAGTTCCATTTGGCTCTAACTCATACTGCATTGGAAAATTGTCATTAATTGTTGTGAAAAGAGGATGGTCTGGGTTCTTGTCAGATGCCTCAAACAATATTGCAATGACAGCTAACACTGCAGGGTCGCTAGAATTACCAGCGTCTTTAAAGCTCGCGTAATTGGAACTATAATGAACCATGTGCATTTCAAGAGCAAATGCTTTCCCTGCAATTGTGTGTTCAGAACCTTCCCTGTTGTTTCTGCCCCAGTGAAAATGAGCTTGGACAAATTTGTAGGTGGTATTATTGGAATTGGTCTTCTTTACTTTGTCTTTCTTCTTATGTTTTACTTTGCGCTTATGAGCCACAGATGAATTAGTAAGTTGGATCTGGATCGTATGACCGACATTCCAGATATTGTATAGTTTCTCTTCATTAAACGTTTCCATGTCCAACTTGAATTTAACAGTACCATTATAAAGTAAAGTCTCATCCGGAAATGGCAAATTAATTGGAGACTGATGGCTTCCTGTAAAACAAATCTGAGGCCATTCACCATAACGCCTCCCGGGGCTTGCGCCCCAACATGCTGATCCTGGATAACAGAAATCCAATTCATCGTTTACAGTAACTTCACTTGAAAAATGTATCAATAGAACTCCTACAAACAGCGTTGAAAAATAGTATTGATGAAATGATGAGCTCATTTTCAACTTGGATTTCACTTGCACTACAGTAAACCGACAAAAAAGTTTTAATTAATCCATGAATGTGGCTCTCAAGAAAAAGCTAATGAAATAGGTACCTATGCTTATCGATATGCGAACCACAAAGCTACATAGTAGTTAATTTTCTTTGACAAAAGTACCTACTTACTTAATAAACTTGAAATTAATAGAGAGGTAAAGTTAATATAACTGATGAATTTTTATTCGCAAGCAGCCCCAATTGTAATTATTATTCTATACTTGCAAAACGGGGTCTGGCCATTAATTAGTATCTACGTATTGTATAGTCTGTGTATATCCGATACACTATTTTATTATGTGCATTGCAATGTTAATTCATTCTTCTTGTATATAATGCTTAGGTAAACAGGTAACCAGTTTGTTTCATCCTGATACATTAAATACATGTGGGACATAATTATTTATTACTAGTATTATTGGTTACGTTCTTATATATGTATCACCAACAATTACCTGAAATTTAATCGACTCGATAATTATTGCTTTTATTTGTGCATTGATAGAATGAAGAAAGAAACCGTAATAAAGTATATCATCTATAAACAATATCTTTGACCATAAAATAATTTACTGTCCTACATAATTGAACAACAATGCTAGAAATGAATAGCCATAGAACAGGAACAAAATTGTGTTACAGAAGTTTTAGATAATATATATTCCTTCGATTTCCATGCTGAATGTCTCGGTAATTTAGTCCTAAAGGATAATCGTGCTTATCGGTAGCATTTCTAAATTTTTCCATGTCCTTAGTAGAGATAGGATGTGGTTGATCAAAAACATTCCACTGGACAATTTCATCGCAATCAGGTGTCGTCAATGAGCCTTGATAGCGATAATACGTGGAGCCTCTTTTTGGTAGAAAATCATGTAGATTTAATTTTATTTCTTTAGCCTCTTTACCCTCCTCGTACTTTAGAGGAAAGTTTTTGTTTATTGTTGTAAAAAGGGGATTGTCTGGATTGGTATCAGAAGCTTCAAAAAATGTTGCAATGACGGATAAGGCTGAAGGATCTTTAGATGCTGCCGCTGCTGACACATTTTCGTACTTGGAAATGTAATGGACCAAATGCATTTCAAGGGAAAATCTTTTTCTGCTAATTGTGTGCTCAGAACCGAAACTATTGTTTTGTCCCCAATGAAAATGAGCTTGGGCAAATATGTAAGTGTGCTTATTATTGCTTTTACTGGATCTCACGTCTCGTTTCCCGTTCGCTTTCACATATTTTTCTTCATTAGATTGCGGAGGCTGCTGTGGTTTGCCTACCGGTTTGATCTTGAGGGTATGTCCGTTGTTCTCGATGTAGAAACGTTTGATTCTATAACTGTTCATGTTCAATCTTATTGCAACGGAAGCTGAAGCATTACTTTCTTTTGGTAAATCAATTGGAGATTGATTAGCTCCATGTAAGCAAATCCCAGCCCATGCCCGATATTTTCTGTTGGGGACTTCTGCCCAACATTCCGTTCCTCGATAGCAGAAATCCCACTCGGTGTGCACAGTTACTTGGCTTGTCCACGGAAACATCCCTACCAATATTATACTTGAGAAGTAGAGTTCGCACAATATTACGGCGAAAGATGGTTTCATTTTTGTCCCCAAAGATTACTAAGTCTACGATTTCAGCCTATTGGATAAAGCAAAAACGTACTGGTATTAATGGAGTAGTAGTCACTATTTCAGTTGAAATTAATGAATGCTTGAAATGTTGAAATGAAATTAATTTGAAACAATTTAATCAAAATCTCGGTCCATTAAACAATTTTCCTTCAGTTTCATTTTTTGAAATAATTATTTTGTGATAAATATTACCTTATCTCACGAAGATAAGGCAAATAACTAACGTATTGAATGAAGCCTAATTTTTCAAGTCACAAATTGAATCATCTGCACATACTGGAAATCACTGAAATTGAACTAAGATCCTATTTAATTATCGACGCTAAAAGTATATAATACTTATAAATTATTTCTAAAAAAGAAAGTGATTGCTATATAAAATAGGGCAAAATTTTTCACTTTCTCTTTCATTGTTTACAAAAAGAAGACTTTTCCATTTCAATTTAAAACTCTGGCAGCGCGTGAGTATACACATTCACTCTTTTTATACCCAGAACAACATAGACGATTATATTTAACTTGGTGGGACACACATATAGATAAAATAAAAGCAATGTTTAAATCCCAATTCCAGAACATCTTACAGGCCAATTTCACATGCCAAGAATCATTTCAACAAAGAAAATTTATGTAATCATCGTTTAAAAAATGTCTCATTTTCAAATCTAGATCACGCTAGATACAAGCAACTAACAAGTTACGTTTTGTGCATACTCACAATCTTTCTAGTCTTAAAATTTTCGTTCAATTAATTAACTAAGAATATTAATCAGCTAAATAAAGGGTAGACTTAGGTTTTATTATGGTCTGTTATTATGCTTCTAAAACTTGCTTTCCGATCGTGCTCATGATTAGCATTCTAAAACTAGAAGAAAAAATTGTAAGAATTGTATGCATGGGTATATATAAATCAGGCCCCCACATGCAATGCATGTATGTAAATGTAACCATTTCACGCAGAGTGACCTTCAATCTGAAAAATAGCCTATTGACTTAAACAAAAAAGGAAAAATCTACAAATGTACAAAATGTTCGGGTTTAACACATCCATATGATTATAATTTGCTGTTCTAAAGATTTTCTAGTACTTCAAACTGCAAATATTACACAAATTCGCGTAATTAAATACTAAATACACTACTGCACTTCATGGATTTTTAAATTCAGCCTATTAAAACTGAATCCATTGAACACATTTTAATAATTGTTGTCATTTATACTGTGTAGATGCACAAAATCTGACAATGAGCTTAAAATGTCAAATAAAAGTGAGTCAATGAAAATTGCAAGCCAGCCGAATAAGCACAATACAGTAAAAGATACCTTTTGATTTTTGTGCTGTAAATCGCATTTAATTTGTTGATTCAGATCTGGATAATGTTCGATTACTATTACGTATCCATAATTTGACATTTCAAATGTGCTTATAATATGTACCTATGTGTTAACCTTTGCTTAACTTTTAATCGTGACTCTGTTTCTCCTTAGCCAGGATTGCACATTTCGTTTCGTTTAGAGGCAAAGTTTAGAAGAGAATTTCCAAAGTGCTTATAATATGTACCTATGTGTTAACCTTTGCTTAACTTTTAATCGTGACTCTGTTTCTCCTTAGCCAGGATTGCACATTTCGTTTCGTTTAGAGGCAAAGTTTAGAAGAGGAGTAGCAGGAGTAGCAGTGGACTGACGGTCATGATTCTTGATTCGGCTCACGAAATCCGAAGATGTAGCACCTTGCTATTAGACATAGCCACTGCATGGCATGTCGTAATGCATGGCACTTATTCATACTTAAGCGATTCTATACGGCTCTCCAATCTCTTTCTCAAGCTCTAGTAGGCAGAATTCTGGTTCTGCATTACCTTTTCCACGAAATGTCCATGTACAACAGATACTTACTCCTAAACTACAGGTTACCTTTCCCCAGCCCTCCTCTTCCTAAACTTTCATGTGCAGCTCTCTATTTGAACATGTGTCTTTCTCATCGCATCACACATGAATAGGTTCCTGGCGTGCTTTTCCAGACAGGAGCATTTGATCTGATGATATACTAATGCTTCTATTACTGCCAACTTGGAAACTATTGCATGCAGCGGCAGCAGTACTCAGAAGAAAGCGAGAAATAATAGAAACTTTCTCCTCTCTTCACTTTGCCAAAAATATTAATTTATATGGGATTATTAAACATGGAAAGTCCACCTTACCACAAAATCACACACAATAAAATAAATTTACAGCGTGTCCTATAAATATCTATCCACACATAAATAATACGCGTAATAATTAGATATTATATTCGTGTATTCAATAGATAACCAAAACAAATCACTACAAATCATTCCTGAAAAGTAAATAACGTATAAAATAGCATATCGAACAAAAATAGAAAGACTAGCAATGTGTAACAATGTAAATAGATCACAAGATCTTGTATAGTAGCAACTGAGTTTACCACATCAAAGGGAGATTGTTTTTCACAGTGAATCACATAGGGTTCACAACTTAAAAAGAGACACGAAAATAGAGAATTCACGAAGGAGCAAGGACAATCCAGACCTCTTTGAAATTTATGATGCCATGTTATGGGCAACAATTCAAAATAATGCAACCAAATGAAGAACGTATATGTTACACTGGGAAATGTGCTAGTAGTAAGTAGTAGGGAGCTAATACAGATATGTCGGACAATTGTTTTTCAAAGCACTAGGGTATACTTTTGTTCTGCTTCTGTATATTTTGTCCCAACTTGTATTTCCCTATCGTTTGTTCTTTATCGGGTATTGAGCTCTGTATTGTTGTCTTGTATACTAGAGGAGAAGTAAAAGAAAAAGGACGGAGACTATAGCAGAATGAGATATGAACAAATGATGGCCATGTCTTGTCTCCAGCTTACTTCATGCTTTCCCATTCTTTTCTTTGCCTTCTGTTCCCTTTTCCCATTTTTCTACATCCCCCCAATGTAATCCGTTGTGTTGTGTGTTTGTGCAGAACTTTTACTTAGCTACTACCTATGTGTACTACTTGTCCTTGTATCCTGCTCTTTTCTAGGTATACTAAGAAGACATTTTACTTCATAAGAGCATTTGAGCTACGAGCCGAACGGATTTCAATTCCATGCTAAAGCCTATTCACATAATACACTATTGACTCTATATTCTTACTATTTTTATATTACATTTTCCTTTGTCACAAACAGTTCCCCATCCAGACGAAAATATCGAAGAGAAAAAAAATTTTTTGCAAAGGCGACATATAGGTACTCAATATAAGTAAGAGCTGATAGATGTGTATTTAGGTAGCTACTACCTTAGATATTCTATCACATGCAATTCCTCGCAAAAATCTAAAATCCATTACGATATAGCTCAAGTATGTACTCCACACGTTCCCTTCTTGGATGTTTAATGGCGCAAAGGAGAAAGTATTACCTAAAGATCTTAGCGGCGAGACCGCTGATGATATCCTTTGCTTTCACCGCTAGACCAAAAAGGACCATTTCCTATGATCTATTGTACGTAGATACATCGATACACAATTCTTCCTATCCATGTGTACGTGTATCTATCGGTTCACGGAGAACTCGAATATATGATTTCGTATATGGGGGTGTGGGGAGATCGTATCTGGAAATGGAGAAATCGTATCTGAGTGTGGAGGGATCGCATATGCAAATGGGGGTATGGTGTAAGAGGTTTATACGGCAGAGAGGCGAGTCAGGACCAACAATTATCCTAAGGATCCTTTAAATAAAGAATAAATTGTACTGGAAGACATACAAACGCTATCAGAAGAAGACTTTCTGCTACGTCCGTACCCAGATGCGATATCTCCATTTGAATATACGATCTCTCCACACCCAGATACGATTTCTCCATACTCCCATATACGAAATCATATAATTCGAGTTCTCCGGATACCTAATAATTAGCTACAATTCCAAAGTATTTTGTGAATACAGTGTGGGCTGTGGGCTACGGATGGATATTATGCAAAGAACCGTATGGTTAGGAGGCATTAGGAGCTTATTACCTACTTACTTATTTAGTTACCCATCATCAACACAATGCGATTACATAGAATAATATATAATTGTGTGCGATGTGCCATGTCATACTAATCTGTGAATGAATGGAATATGATAGACACCAGGGAAAGAACGTTACACGCGTCTGTCATATGAGACACTTGATTCATTCATTTATACATTCAAACTGCCAGGCCAGAGAGCCATTCGTTCAACCATTGTAACCGCAATACAATTCATTATTCCCTAAAACAATACAATGTCCAACTCACATCAGTGCTCATGTATACAAAATCACACACAGAACCACACATGCATGTAAATCAAGTCATGCAGATTTTGGTTCTTCTAAACTCTCGATGGGCTCACTAATCCTAACTAAAGTAAATATCTTGCTCAGTCCACTAAAACAGAAAATATTATGCTCCGCTGATACAATGCGCCATGTCGTACAGCTTTAGAATCATAAATCTGTTACACACACTTCTGCAAAAAAGCTATCGTGAATTCGTGTACTTGGAGAATAATGAATTCGTGAGATGTAATACCAATGCATAATACAATTTTAGCTATATAAATAGTGGTGCCTACATTAAGAATACACAAACACCAGGGGTTTCTGCCGTAACATTTTCCAACGACGGCGTCCGTGAAATTTAGGTGGTTATTATATAGGATAACTTAAAACAAAAATTTGATAAAAAATGGACCGTATTTTTATATTATTGCACTACTTTTAAGTCATATAATATCTTATGTATGTAGTATACTGATCGCCGAGGAATAAATGATAATTAGTGTACATGTAAAGAAATTAAATAATATAATATTATTATTTAACAAACCCTATAAAAAGTATATGTATTATATTTATAAGCAGAAAGTCGTATCTCGAGAGTTGGCTGGGGATTACAGGGAATACTATGTCATGGTCCATTTGTAGTCAGTAGTAGCATTTGTAAATTACTGTAGATTTGATAGGAATATGGAAAAATCTAAGCATTTAAAATACAAATACATATCGCTTTCCAGATATCAATTGCTGTCGACTTCTTCAGCGAAATTTCGGCTCTTTGTACCCAAATAGCTCACAAAACTCACAATGCCGTTTTCACTATTTTTCAACCAAATTAGCCTTTGGGTTTACGTTAACTTTTACAAAAGTTAAAGTGAAAAACCAATGTGCTTGAAAAGGGGTGAAAAAAATTTGGTGTTATTTATCCTTGAAAACAAAAGATAAATGACATTCGCGTGGAGAAAGTCGTATAGCAACTAACATCAGCATAGCGCTGTATTACGTTTACCAGTTTAAAAAATAAGCAATAGATTTTGGTTATGAATGCTAGACTCTGGTTGCGTTATTTGGCGCGAAGTGCAAACGCGATCAGAGTATAGTATTCATAGCGGAAAATATTGATTATGCGAGTAGTAGAGAGGCTGTGCAAGGAGTTATTCTGGGAGGGGACTTTCGCGTATGAAGTATAATCAATCTTTGCGTATTTCTACAGAATATTCTCGGATGTGAAAAAAATCCTGTGACTGAATATTTTTAGAATTGTTTGCGAATTTGCCTTAGGTATTTTATCTGTAGTTTTTGTTACGGCGGCAGGTGAGTTATGTATGAAAATCCGAGTTGTTGCACCTTGGGCTGAAGGGTTTTCCTATTGAGTAGTGGGCAGAACAAGTGAAGACACAGTGCAGATAATGGTAATGAATGAGTATAAACATTATAATAAAACCATCTTCACGTAAGCAGACCATGTTGTTCATCATTATAATAAGGAGATCCCATTGGTAGACATAACACAAATTGTTATATATTATTAGTGCTATTAGGCATTATGTGCACAAGAGCCTTACTTAACTAACTGGCTAGGGAAGCAAGCAAGTGAAGCTCGACATTATGTGAATGTGAATGCCTAAAAATGTGAGTTGAGTGAATACTCTGAAGTCTGAACTGAATGATACATTTATTATCTGTGGCTCATATCTGTAGCAATCTTTGTGAAAGAATTGTAATTGTGTGCATTTAGCTATACGCGATAGTGTTATGCCAGTTTCTAAGTAACCTTGTCTTTCTTACCTGCTTAATTGTAATTGC
This sequence comes from Tomocerus nigrus, assembly GCA_019776505.1. Classification (NCBI taxonomy): domain Eukaryota; kingdom Metazoa; phylum Arthropoda; class Collembola; order Entomobryomorpha; family Tomoceridae; genus Tomocerus; species Tomocerus nigrus. Next base: position 9,957 of record JABASI010003562.1, read on the forward strand.
CTCAGAAGTCAAGCATTGTGTATTAGCGTATCAGTCAGTAGTAGTTATTCCTCTCTCTCTCTGTGTATACATTACTACATGCTTACATCCTTACACCGAATTGAGATTAAATAATTAATAGGTATTATATCTATTGCGCAGACAAAAGAAGGTGAGGAACTTAAAGTTTCCTGTAATGCACAATTTAATTCGACGCACCACCGAGAAAATTCAGGTTAGCCCAGGTTACTAATTAGGATAGAATGTGTAAAATATATTTACAGGCAAACGGTAAACAACCCAAGTGGAAGGATTCTTATTTTATTCACCTGCTGACTTTTTAATATTCGTTAAGTACCTTGCCTCCCTACATTAATAGCCTTGACTAGGAAGACATCCGAACTAGAAACTCAACATGGGCACTCAAGGGAAGAATTAAGAAAGGAAACCAACTAATTTTTCCACCAAGAATTAAATAAACACATTCTGCTTGTGCAAACTACAAGTAAAGAATACTGATACCGAGCATCTATATTACACACAGTAGACAGTAAGTGCTTTGTCAATCAGTGGAACCGGAATCTGGCTTTTCTCTCAATTTATTCCCCACACTTGTTAACATCCTGCCCTGGGCTAATGCAAGAAGATATTATACTTAGGTATTATGCTACATACAAGCACAACTCAGAAATAGCCGAATTCAGACTTGAGACGATAAGGACCATATATATTTACGCCTGCTATTTATTAGGCTCGTGTTCCTATACAATGGCATTTCAAAGTTTTTAAATATTAATAAATCACTGAAAATGTATTGCGTCCCGAAAGGAAGATTACTAGAACTACTTAAAAAGAGTAGGTAAGGATATTGCGAGTAAAAATTAGTTGTTTCCTCTTTAACAGATTCTTATCTACCTCCATTTATACCTTCATGATGATCATGATACTGTAGCGCCTTATAATAATTCTGTATAAATTGATTAAAATTTTCAGATATCTTGCAATCTGTGTTCCAGCATCAGTAAGAAATGGAAATTATCTTTCAAGCTACCTTGTGATAATAAGATAGTTAGCCTTCTTAAGGTAATCTTTCATTATTCTATAGCAATAGTCTTAAACAAATGTGAATTAGGATTATCCTAATCGGAGTTTTATTATGATACATAATATTATTGCTAATAAAAAGGATACGATATAAGATTAATTTAATTAATATAAACTTCAGACTTTGTGGTTGAGGGCTGAGCTGACTATAGATTATTTTCTTTTCCATTTCACTGATAGCAGCAAAATGATATTTATTTAAGATATGATATTTATTTGGTTATTTAAGAAATAACCAAATAACCCAATAAAATCATATACCTTAAGTATATACCAATATCAGTTTAGAACTTTAATTTGATGGCTATTTTTAAACATGATGCAGCATGCGTAAGCGTATACGTATACATACGTATGTTGTCAATAGGCAAGGGCGTCAGGAAATTTGGGGGTGGCTTGAGGCACAAAGCCACCCCCTAGATAAGCCCTTGGCAGTAGTAGTCAGGCCGTTTTGTTTACTAACCGAAAATTTTGCATTCACTTCGGTTTGCTTATGCAGAAGGACATAAAGGTTTCCATTTTAAGCCGAAACGAACAAATATTTAGTTTATTAATTTTAACCGGACAAATGCGGTTGAACTGCATCGAAAATGTCCTGATGCGTAGTTATAATATATGTAGATGATTCCGAATCTGAAATGAAAGCCGCTTTTGTCTCCTTTTATTTCCTAAGATAACTGCAGTTAAAGTTGCGACCTCTACCATTTTGACCCCCCACAACCACCACTCATAATTTATTTTTCGGTCATTTCAAATGATATCTGTATTTAAATTGTAAATATCTATGTGGTCACAAATATTGAAGCCAATTCCCTTTATTCCTTTCAGTCTTTTTTTTTCTTAATTTTCAAATAAGAAAAATTTACCTATTTAGATTTAAAAAATGTCAAATGCCAAGTTAAGAGTTTAAAGCAGATATCGAGATGTCGCTTTCTTTCTAGAATCTTTTAATAGCAATTAATTTCTATTCAGAGAATTTTATTCCCATCTGCCGAATGTCTATATAGGATGTTTATATATATTTTTAATTTGTAAAATATACTTCTTTACTGAACCCACCTGTAGCGATTGTTGAAAGATGAGCCAAGGAAACATCCACTTGCCTTGATAAGAACATAAAATTGAAATAGCATTTAGATGCCTACTGAGAGGCATTGGCATTAATACGGTGGAAATAAAGTAAAGGGAAATGAGGTAGACTGCAGTAATAATATCTGGTTACATTTATTTATAGTGTAATGTAATCCATCCTGAAATGTCTGCACAAAATGGGTATAAAGCTGTATTTATCACTTAGTTATTTTCGTACACCGAACGATGCTAACTGCTACAGATATTACAGTTTTGCCATATCCATTAATGTCATTCATTCAATTTGCGGAAATATATATTTATCATTCGAGTGATTTCACAATTATACAAAAAGTAATGTGACTAAGTGCTTACCAATAATTTTGCAGTTACATAGTCCAAGGCAACATCGTGTTTAAGCTCATTAAGCAAATGTAATGAATGCTTAAGCTTATTAAATATTTGTAAATCCCATCCTACTGTAATCTGTAATCTGACTGAACTGCAGTTCAAAAAATACCGTCTAGTTGGTGTTCCTCCTTATCTATTTGCCTTTTCTGTGGGAAACTAACTCCTCGTTACAGAGTCAAGTGATTTGATATGCCATTCTGCTATGGAAATTCTCGCAATAAAATGAAGGCTAGTTCAATGGCTACATATTTAACAACATTATTATCATTGTTAAGTATAATGTGCCTTCTATCATTATTATAGAGAGTCACATAAAACTATTATCTTCGATATAATATGTAGTAGGTAGCTATATAGTTATATTAAGTACATAGTTGCATAATAAGATTAATAACTCATTCCGGTAAAAAGCAGACACAAACAGAACCCCATGCAAGGAATTATGTCATTCATTGCACTACCAACAAAACTAGGTATCTTGTTTTAGTATCACCATATCTATTAGCTAATTTTTATAAATTCCAAATTGAAGACCTTATACAATATCAGGAATTTATATTACAAAAACTGTTTTATAAATACAACCGCAGAAAACATGATTCAGATGTAAATATTCTTCTGCAAGTTAGGTACATTTGCCACTGCCACAGAATGTATTTCCAAAGTTATCAAATAGAATCTATACACTCAGCATTTGGCAAACGGCGAAAGTACACAGTATAAGCAACCTACATTATCTTGCTATGTTGCAATATCTTTTGAGCACACATTGACCATGCTTTAGAAACTTGACTTGCTTGGCGTGCTTTAATAGCTTGGCAAATAATATAAAAATAAATTCTTCCGAGCACATATTTCGTAACCGGGGAAGACGGGGAAGTGGGTGGGGAAGTGGGTGGGCAAGTGGGTGGGGAAGTGGGTGAGCAAGTGGGTGGGCAAGTGGGTGGGCAAGTGGGTTGGCAAGTGGGTAGGATGTCTTTGTCATGGTGTGTCTTTTGTCTAAACTACAATCGCACATGTAAATTCATTTCCTTACCCAAATTTGCCACTGCCACAGAATGTATTTCCAAAGTTATCAAATAGAATCTATACACTCAGCATTTGGCAAACGGCGAAAGTACACAGTATAGCAACCTACATTATCTTGCTATGTTGCAAGTGGGTTGGCAAGTGGGTAGGATGTCTTTGTCATGGTGTGTCTTTTGTCTAAACTACAATCGCACATGTAAATTCATTTCCTTACCCCGTTTCGGCAGCTTCATAAGTAATTTGACCACGTAATTATTACGTTTTGAATTTGAATGTATGTGTGTGTTTTCTATGTGAGCTACAAGTGTGTGTACCTCTGCAACTCTAAATATTACTTTGTATCAGTCATGTAATGTATAAAACTATTTAGTATTTGTTACTGAAAGATTTTCGTTGTTTCCTATGTGGATTATTTGTTATGATGTAAATATATGAAATTGTGTTATTTTTGTGCTTTTTGTCCTGACTTTTTGTTTGAAACTTCTTTAGAAACTAAGCATGTGCCAATGAAACAAAATGGTGCGACATCACATAATTTATTTCTACTTGTCTTGACAATATACCTATAAACCTATTTCTATATTAGGCTATACTGAACATTACGTATTCCAACCGTGTTAAAGAAATTCCAGACTCCGTATTGGCCGAGTCAGCGACCGCAATTGTTTGAATAGAGGAGTTTCACTAGTAATGTGCGGCCTTTAAATTCATTGTGAGCATAAGGTAACAAAATTTGTTGAGTTTTACTTAGGAATGAAAACCGAGATTTTATAAAATAAAAAATCTTATAAATTCAACTGTCTGTAGGCTTAATAATTGGCTATAATATACGCTTCTCAGTTTTGCAAAGAAAACATTTGTTCTTGCATATCACCGCTAAATATAGTAACAATAAAATGTAGCAAAAAATAATTAAATCTTTAGGTAAAGGACTATACATATTCATTAGAAAATTTATAATTGTCTACTTTAAATAAATCATATTGAGTGTATTTTTATAGTTTTGGCATTTTAAGTCTTGCCTTGCAGTGTACGGAAATGCTCATGCATCAAAACGTTAAATCGTAATCCTTAAATTGGAATGGCATGTTTCTACTGATGATTCATGTAGTGTCCTTAAAATATAAAATGTGTAGACATTTGAGTTTTTAGTAGTAAGGAGGTTATAAAAAAGAAATGCATGGAGCAAACGGAGATGGAACTGTTGTGCTATGCTATTTATGATTTAGAATAGCGTCTGTGAAATTAAAATTGTGATTTTCAAAGTGACGAAGCAACACGATGGACTAAAACAACTTAACTGACGTGATGCAAAAAGAATGGAAAAGCAGGAATCTTTACACAAGAGTGCACATCAGACATCACAGATGATAAGTAAGGAGACCATTAAAGGTATTAAATGTGTGCATTCTCTGACAACAGAAGGATAAAAGGATGTTCAAAGTCTATGCCCTAGTGTTAGAAATACAATTTCTTTAATTTTCAAAGACAGTTTCTATCTGTAGCGATTTACTATCTCGCTAATAACTGGCTAATGGCAATGCTTCGTAAAGTCGGCTATACTTTTATAGTGTCCTCAGATATCTGCATTTATGTTGGGATTAGGCTTATTTCTGTACTCTACACTTGCTCTTCATTTTATTATAATGCAGGTTTAACTGCACATCCTTATTTTTCTGTAGACCATGCGCATATTTTCTGTATCTAATGTATATGTACATAGCTAGTCTTCTTTAGTTGCAGGCGTGTCAGACAACTCTACTAAAGATCCTTACCGTAGGCATATAAAATTGCAGTAAGGAGCCTGTAAAAGTTCAAACTCTAATTTTACAATTAAAGTTATTAGAGGGCTTAGCTATGCGGTTTGACATTCATCGAGTCAAGTTCTAGGCCCTAGACATATACATACCTACATGCTCCGTGTTTTAAACAAAAAATTGATGGCAAGAGTATTTACATTATACAGTCGTGTCGACGAGATCCACAGTGGAAGCAGTGTGTAGTGACATGGACAAAAGAAATGAACAAGAGCTATTGTAGTTGAATTAGTGAAAAAATTTGCATAGACCGGACCGGATCCGTTTTTTCTAAAAGAGATGCATTGCGGATATAACCCAAATATCTCGTCCTAGAACTCTCCTCTTTACATACCTTTCCAATAGATTACACGTAAAGTTGGTTTACATTGTCGCTTGGCCGTGTGCTGTGTATGATGTGGTGGCTTGGCTAACACACTTGCAAGTTGCACTGCTCTGCAAAACAAACCCATAGAAAGGAGCAAGACAGTAACCAGCATGTACTTATAATTTTAAGCCCGTACCGTACCTAACTAACTAACAACTCTTCTTGACTAGTCTTTCTCAACTTCCATCTTCCATCCACCTTGACTGTGAATACCTTTCCACTCTGCAAATTGCAAGACATACACACACACTACTACTCATAGGCGTATACAGAACCGAGTTTCGGAGGGGGCTGAAATTTTGAATGGCCATATATAACACATATATTCGCGCGAAGCGCGAAAAATTTAGGTCTTTTTTGTCAAATATGAGTCAAAAATGGCCTAAAAATAACATAAAATCGCGCGAAGCGCGAAAATTTTTGATATT
>JABASI010003563.1:0-16155 GCA_019776505.1 Tomocerus nigrus
TATATAACTGCAAACTTCCAAATATGGATATGAAAATTTCATTTTATTATCACGAATAATTATGTATCATGTGATGCACATTAATATGCATGAGCCAGGAATTAATTCCCTATAGATAGTACCTGTATTTGCATATGAATAAGTGCTAAAATGTAGGTATTTGCTTACAAATTGCAATTGCATAAGCCCTGTCAATGTATTTACGCATTTAAGTAAGCAATAAAAGTTTATTACACTATACTTGCCGATAGAAACTTAAATTAGGGAGATGTAGTAGTCAAATTAATGCTGATGAAGCCGAAGCGTTGACTTCTCTGATTCACAAAAAGAATAGAGAGGCTAAAGGTATAATAATATGGTTTGCTATGATCCGCCATATAAAGTCAGCCTTCCCAAATTAGTACATGTACAGTGGAAGTCACATTCTCAAAATTGCCTGTGCTGTTACATTAGTAAAACGGTGGAGCTCTTATAAGAAAGAAGGAATTGATTGCACACACACACACACACACACACTACGCTAGAATTTATAGCTCCGTTCCTTCTGCAGTCTCAGCCCATTGAAAATGCTACAGCAAAATAAGGTTTCATTTGCCTTGCATGCATTGAATTGAAGGAGACGCAGCGAGCACACCAACAGCATTCTCGGGGTAGCACCTTTCGCGATGACTCATCCATGTGTAAATTTAGCATAAAGTCAAGATACGAGCTCTTTTTTGCCCATTTGCTATTATTACGTGTAGGTAATCTTAGATTCTATGTCTTTACATTATATCTCTGCTTGTTCACATACTCTTATAATTAATAGCAATGCTATGCTTATGAAAGCATATGTGAATACACTCATAAGACGAAATAATGAAACCTTATACTTGTTCATAACATGCAACATATACGTGGTTTAGACATACTATAATATATTCTCAACTAAGGTTTTGCTTATCGTTCAAAAAGAATTTACTTGTGTTCTTGTAAGTATATGCATGCATGGCACAATATTTCAATCTTTATCCGTAGCTATATATCATATGTTTCTGATTTATACCATTAATTCCCTTATGTATTCTTGTAAAGTAATATAATTTTTCCTAGTAGTAAACTTTTGTGTATAGCCCTAGATTCTACTTACGTTCAGCCAAAATCTTGTCTAGTGTTTACCTTTTTTGCATCTGACAAAATCGGCACAAAATTCTTCTAAAGAGATTCATGTTTGTTCTAGCTATGCTATCTTTAGATGCATATAAATTTCTATAAAGCTTACAATACACACTCCAGTATTTCTAGAATGTATGCTAATACTAATAATACAATGCCCGACTGTCTTAACGTTATAGGACATGTCGCCTGGCTAGTTATACTATATCATCTTTTCATTCCCTTATTTTTTATGCATTGAGCCAGCAGCTCTTGTTTCACACAGACACTGACAAGGAAAAGAGAGTCTTTATGGCCTCGTGCATTCCCACATGAGTTTCATTTCAGAATTCTTGGCTATAATCATTTGATGTCTTGCGATTCTTTTATACATATTAAATACTATATATTCATTCTACTTAACTACAGATAAGCATTTCTCACTGCTAGTCTCCACTTTGTAATAGAACATAGAATATATCTCTAGTATAAGTAAAGGTAAATAGTTTGTGTGTGATGTGGACTCGACTCGAATCGAGTCGAGTAAAACGGCCAAGTTTGTATACTACAGACTTGACTTGACTACTACGTGAGCTGATTGTGGTGCGATGACTCATACTTTCGGCATTGTATATAACATTATACGCAGTAAACTAAGCGAACAAACCTTTGCAGTGTTACACACATTGCATGCATACATACTAAAGTATAAAATGTTAGTCTAAGGTAAATACAACGCTTTTTTTTAAATACTGGCTTAGCAAGAACATTTTATGTATTTATATACACAAAATAATTACAATATTTTGCAATAGAGCTCTTATGCATATTTAATCTTGGATCTTTCTTAAAAGTTTACATGTTAGGCATGTACCTATGTCCCAGCACTAATAATAATGGTGCATTTAAGAAATTTTTAGCTATAGCTACTGTATTTTAGCTATAGCTACACCAGTAACACTGAAAAACAGTCTAACGTGACAGCAAAAGTAAAGGAATGCCAAAGAATTCAAAAAGCTAAGTGATCTTGAGATACTTTTCCTTTCCTTTACGACCAAACAAGGCGATCCAAAAATACACTCGAGTTTGAGGAGATCTAGAAATACTGTAGTATTGCTGGGTTGTTGATACGAGCAAGAGGCATAAAATAAATATGTGAGGAATAGGAGCCCCAAACTCGTGTGTACTCCAATATTATTACATTTAGAGAGCGAAGAAACCAGAGTACAGAAGCAAATGCTACTTTATGTATCGTCTCAGAAAATATTACTGGATTTTGTATACATATTACTTGATATGTACAGGATATATAAGCATTTCTTTAGTATTCTCTTTATATTTCGTTCGTTTAGTGCTCCTGAACTCATTTCCCCTTCCTTCCCTCTCCTTCGTTTCATGTAGGGTTAGTTGAGTACGCAATGAAACCGAATCTGAACGTGGTCGTGGTCGTCTCCTAATAATATCAACAGCTATAACTTCTTCAGATCCATTTTGATCAAGCTTAGCCACATTGCATCACATCAAAGTACATCACTCGTCACTAACGCACTTATTATTGTATCAGGCAGGGCCAGTGACTCAACTATTAATCTAATAATAGTATTTTGATCTCCGTCCGAAGGAATTCTGCACAAAAACCATTCAAAGATATAAAAATAATAATATATATTCTATAGTAGATATATCTGTATATATAGAGCTGCTACAAATACCTACATATTAGGTTAACTATTAGCAGAGCATTAAATTCAGAAGAAATTGTCAGAGGCAGAACAGAGCACGACTGCTCATTCCCATTTCATTTCCTATCCCTATTTTTATAGCTTTGCTGTTAATGCTCGTGTAATTGCCACCAGGCGAGAGGCGAAGCAAGAAAAAACTCCAAACTCCACTAAGTTAACTAGTCAAGCGCTAACGGAAACCGATAGATTTTATTATTACTTACTGAAGTTGAAAGTTCAGATTCCATCCTGATATTACACAGTCGTTACTTTTTCTTATGTGGACACACTTTGATTTTTCTGCTCTTTGAACGGTTTGATTAGTTTGTAACTATATAAGCACGGACACATACATATAATATACATTCATCAGAACACATGTCGTGTCAAACCATTATTTTTTTCTCAAATTACAATAGAGTCGTGAAGGATCTGTGATAACAAAAGTAATTAACCCCAATTTAGACATGGATATCATATATAATCCTCGCTTAACACACTTTTCAAGCATCTCTTGTCTTGAATGCTTATTTTTGTTTGCGTTCTATTTCCTAGCGGAACTACTTGGTAATTTCGATATCGACCGACATCGACGCATAATAATTTGAAGCTATCCTAAAGAACCTTATCGTAAGTTCGTGTAGTAATATGCCTACGATGCCTTGCATACAGTTTGCATGCAGACATAATGAGAGCAGACCACAGACTATTTACATTAACATTATTTGATTACCAATCTAAACTGGGTCCACGCTCAGCATTTACTTATCGTTAACAGTTAGTGAATCCTCATCCGTATGTATTAAAAAAAGAAAGCAATTGTAAAGAGGAAGCAGTAAAATCCTCCATACTTGGCTGTTAGTTGGTGCACTACCGTCTACTGTACACATCGTAAACGACATTCCCAAACTGAAGCTACTACCAATTAGTATTTCAAGAATGATGGTTATTGTCTTTCCAGCAAGAATTTCCAACGCCAGTGTAGTGTAGGCATGCAAAAGCATTTTATTCATTGTTACTATACATTGACACGTCAATAACACATGTGTAGCAGAAAAGGCGAAAACTACATATTGGTAACAAGGTAGACATAGCTGGCATGCCATATTATCATCATACTCTCCTTCCGCATATGTAGCAAACAAATGTTCTGCATAAGCATATGCTTCTCTCATGAATCAATGAATATATTAACGCATAAGCCAGATGAACAGAACAACAGGAATAAATACAATGAAAAAATATGCAAATAATTAGGAACTGAAATACTATCGTGAATATCTCACGTATGCTTATAACTAACTAACATAATTTCCATTAGCACCAGTTCAGCTTTTATCCTTATTCTACAGACAAACAAAGATCTAAGGACATAACCTAATGAAATCATGCATAGAGAAAAAAAAACAACATATACTTAATGCGTCTCTCTCTCTCTCTCTGTTTTTTGGATAATGTTGGCTTGTTAGAGATGAACGAGCTCTCTCGCAACCTTCAATTTGTCATCTCAACTTGGTTTACCTTTTAAGTGGCTAAGTACACATACTTTACCTTCCTCTCCTTCCTCAACTTTTGTTCTCGTCTGTTTTCTTTGCTCAATTGACCATTTCAATAGCAGTTGCTGCGTTTTTTTTATCAACTCGACTCTTTTCCGTCTACTTTATCCAATCTTCTATGACTACTCTTCACAGTTTATTTATTCATTCCCTCCACATATTCCCTTATTGGAACTGAGGAAGTACTTTGTCTTCTCCTTTCCAACAAACCAATACACTTTTTTTTTCTGTTTCATCCAAATACCGGCATCTGCAAGAACACTTTCAATAGCCACAGAAAACAGAATTTCCTTAACTTCTAATTTTTTTATGAGCATACAGAATAATAAAGTAGATTTAAATGACCATTCATAATATTCCTTAATTAAATTAAAATACAATTCTTTCTATTTCCTGAACAATATTGAAATTAAAAAAATTTTGCTCTATTTTTAAGAACAATTTTAGCAGTCATAAAATCCGTGTTATGAAAATCTAAATGGGTTTACAGATGGAAATAAAGAGTTCGTAAATCCCATTTCCTCTATTTCCTCCCCCATCCTTTTACAGAGTTCATTCAATCATCACATCTCATCAGACATCACCCTAGATTTCCAGTTGTATCCGTTCTGTCAAAGAGACAGAGTTGCGACACCCAAACGGGAGTAAACAGTAAGATTAGAGACAGGCGGTCTTTTGCTGTCTTCATCCTTTCTAGAGTCTCCCGAATAGAATTCCGTTGTTCAGTGGAAAAGTGTGTGTGTGTGTGTTGATGTTCGCTGGATTTCCATACGAAACGATCCGCCCACGCCAGGTTTTGCTCGGTTAGCTCCTTATCCATAATTTATACGTTTCCCTTCTATTTCTGGAGAGGTTTACTCCACACTTTCCCCCGTGTTTATCTATTTACTCTTATTTTCATAATATAGCGTATAGTTTCTGAAAGAGGAAAGTAGAGCAGTTTCCTTTCTCCATTTCTTGTCTCCTTATGATTTATTCGCGATTTCCATTTGTCACGCGGACTGTCTTCTCTCTCCTACTTATAAATAGCAAAGTAATGTATTGAAACTGTGAGTGTATACAAATTCTGTCGGAATAATTTAGCGTGTAACAATAGGCAAGAGAGAGAGAGAGGACAGGATAAACGTGCTTACATCAAAATACTAACGATACACTAATGCTTATGTTGAGTAATCCTACGAATAGCGCAATGCAATCCATTGATCTTCTTTTCATTTCCATTCAAGTGCCTTGGGTTTCAGTATTGCACTTTAACTACAACTGCTATAGGGACTAATGTCACAAGTCAATAAGTCAGTCTGTTATGGTGTGTGCATTTAAATATGAGAGAAGTGAGTGGAGAGTTCTATTCTATTCCATCCATTGTAATGTACGCAATGTCATTACCACCACCGAAGGGGCAAGGACTCTCACATTAGACAGAAAAAGCTCGACCAGGAACTTGGATGATAAACATAGCTAATGTGAGAGAGCTGCCGCAACGGAATTGCCTAATTGATTGCATCATATTTTATCGTAGTAGAACTTGTAGTACACATCACCCCGAATCCTATCAATATACATCCTGCTACTAATAGATAGAAATGGATGGGGAAATGATGTAACCTAGAGAAAATGATATGATATCCACTGTTGATAAGATCTCTATCTACTACGCTTCTCACACATGATCGCGGGAGTTTATGGCTCCGCGTGTGTGTCTAGTATCTATCATTTGTAAGAGCAGGGACTGACTGTGGTGATATGACGGTAGCTCAAAGAATGAAGCATTAGGTCATCCGCCAGTCCAAGTCGAGTCAACTTCGGAACTCAACTCCTCTAGCCCATTAGTGAATTGAATGATTGTATAGTGGAGCGATCCGAGTTTACACATAGTTAGCTTTGTAGTATGTTTCGGTTAGCTTTAGTGGTAGGCTCTGGTTGCATTCGTCCTAGCAAAGAAAACAGAATGACACATGCTTGCTATTCAACAATATGAAAATAAGAGAGTTCTATATTTAGTATTTTACATATATACTAGAAAAGGAGAGAGAGAGGGGGGAAGGGAAAGTGAACACGTAATGCTTAGCGAAATTCGTAATAATTATTAAAACCAAGGAGTGCAGGGGGTTGATTATTTCAACAGTCAACACATACTACAAAGATTCATCTTTTCTATAGCAAAAGCTTAGTCATAAAAGCAAGATATATTTTAGTATAGATGCTTTTTATTTTGATTTACTCTTTGAAAGCGTTAGATCACATCACATCATATCACAATCATTCACTCTATTCATAAATATAAGTAATAATAAGGGGTGGTGGTGGGGCATGGGTTCTATGGCGGGCACCTAAACTAAAATGTGCCCCTCTTTCAACTATGATCTAGGTATGCTGATTTCAATTGAACTCATACATATACATATGGGATGTATTTTGCAATAGATTCTATTATACCTCTCGGAAATGTCTATTTTCTATTTGATGTCGTGGATTTAAGGTTTGGATTCGAGGGGGACGCAGTTTTTGACAGCTCTGATTCTGATGTCGATTTCAATAGGCTAACTCACCCACTCACTCTCCTTCCACTTACACAAAGACAGACAGGACATACTTATACGGTGCGCTACGCAAAGTCACACTCACTTTTCCGACCACTATAAAAGTTAAGAGAGCAGTGCAGAATCATGGATATAGATATAACACACCCAACAATACAAACATATGTGTATTTCTATGTATATAATATGGAGAGTTGGAAGGAAATGTAAGCAAACCACGCGTCATTCCTCCTCTCCTGTGCAACTTGACAATGAGTGTCCCTCTCCTCCACTCCAGCTCTCTTTGTCAGTGTTTATGAGTCAGGCTTTTTTAGTTCGGACTGAAAATAGCCCGGGAATCGATTCAGATTACCCAAAGAGAGGTGAATCATCATTATCTTGTCATAATAATCTCAGAAGGGTATCTCTGCACTTCTATGCCTTCATTCTTTCCAGCTATTATGTATTTACACTACAGGCTATATAATAGAATCTCAGCTCATCCTCGTATGTATTTATTTTATTCCCTTATTTTTCTATACCAATATTCTTGTCTACATAATTGAACTATGCATGTCCCATCACAGAGTTATGCGATAAGAAAGCCAGAGCCGTAACCAAAGCGTATCGGATAATTCCAGATAAAATAGCTGGAATTTGTATTAGATTCTAGGCAGTTACGTTATTTACATGTATCTTGGGGGCATGGAAAGCCAAGCCTTGGCTAGCAATGAAAAACTCTTCTTTTCCTATTGGAATCTACTCTCCAAGTCCAAAGAGTCAGACAGAAGGCTACAAATTATACACTAAATGCTACTAGAGAGAGACTGTTTAGATCTGAAGATCTTGCAGAGGGAGTCTCGCAATATTAAGGGAGTGTTATACATGACGATCCTCTTCTTCTACATTTGTCATATCTCTTGTGAAGAATTAGGAGAAGCGCACTATTGTTCTTATCTGAAATGAACAGCTTAAAGTTTAAGTCTCCGGCAGGCAAATCCTAATAGTCGAGACGAAGATGAACCACCCAGGAACCCACCCTCCTCTTTGCCAGAGCAGGAATTTCCTTTATCTAAAATTACAGCGTAGTATTTGTGTGGAAGGGATTTTTTTTTCTTTAAAAATATCTCGAGACAGAGCTTCTGCTTATTAAGTTGAAGTTGTAGGCGATACGTAGGTTAATTTTGCTAGATAATTTGTTACAGATTTCCATCGGCTCATCATTTCTAGTCAATTACACTGTATTTCAGATAGACAATGATATGAGAGCTATTCAGTCTGGTGCTTTATGATCATATTTACTACTACACTATGAAAAGTTGAGCAAGGGCAAAGATTTAAGTAGTTCACAGTACATTTATTAGCAGTCAGTCAGTAGTAGTAGCTAGCTATGCACTAAATTCGATGTTGAGTCAACCCGAGAAACATTTTGTGTATCAGAAATTCTGTGATAGCCTTACAGATCAAGTTTTACTAAAGATAGTTTAAACCTTGGGACATTTTCCAAAAATGATATGCTACGGCATGGCAAACCAGGTTGAAAATAAACCCAGGACATGTGATCCTCTCCAAGATAATTTTCTATAAAATGCTAATGACACCAAATCCGAATCGCATTAACATCTGCGAACGTCTGGTGGAATATTTATGTTTCGACAAACGTAGTTTGTTGCCATCCTCAAGTTGTAAAAATACTTTTTTTCGCACTTGACAAACAGAGGCGAAGAATGTTATTGGATGTTATTAGAGTGTACAATTAAATTCTATTGCCCCGTCTATGCAACTTATGCCTTCATTACAGTTTTACTACTGTTGGGTCCTGACATGTAATAATAATACAAACAAGAATCCTTCTTTCTAGTATCCATCTAATGCTAATCTGATGAGTTTGTAAATTGTCTTAGGAATGTTGAGGCGGAGCCGAAGGCATTATCAGGGATTTTGTTTGATTCAACAAAGATTAGCTTGTTCTGTGCATCTGGCTCCCTGGCTCAATATTCTGCACTATATTATAACATTCTGCCACTCTTTTGTCTCTTTGTGAGAATAACAGGAAGAAGAGATCAGATAGATAGACAATAGTTACAATAAATAGCTAGTATTCGCCCTACTTATCCTGTTCGTTGTATTTAAGTGTGCTTGCATCTGTGTTGATATAGGTGTCTTATATGTAATCTATTGTTTACTGCCATGTATTAGTATCTACGTATGTAGAATGTAGAAGGAGGAATATAAAATAGCAAATTATACAGAAACATGTAGGATTCTTGTGTGTTCATGGGACGTCAGTGTCTTTCACTTGTTCCACTCCTGCCTTCAATTCTATTGTTATGTTGTATGTTTTCTGCGTTGGATATTAGTTGGCGAGTGTGAGTGTGACTCATTCACTAATATCAGCCAGATCAGACTTGCTAAGTTAGTAGTTAAGTTGATGTCTTCCCATTTGTTGCCTATCTTTAAGTGAATAGCAAAGTTAGAGTAAATCCGCTTTCATTACAGATACTCCTCCTCCGACTGACATATACCTATACATATACATATAGTAGTGATATATTTCGAATATATATATATAGACAGATCCCCCTGATGGGTTGTCCCTTCTTAAGAAAGGGGAAATCTTTGTACTTACCATAATGTAGTCTAGAACGAAAGTATACTTTAGTTG
Source organism: Tomocerus nigrus (assembly GCA_019776505.1). Classification (NCBI taxonomy): domain Eukaryota; kingdom Metazoa; phylum Arthropoda; class Collembola; order Entomobryomorpha; family Tomoceridae; genus Tomocerus; species Tomocerus nigrus. The sequence goes on from JABASI010003563.1 coordinate 9,596, forward strand.
TGCTTTCGTTTCCTTGCTTGTCGTGATGTCTCATCCTTTGCAAACTAAAGGAAAGGGAATTGATTGCGAGAATGTGGAAAATCGTAAACTGCATAGTAGTAAATTGGGTTGCCTTTTATACGGAGTAAGTGAGGAGTGAGAAGAAGAGGATCGGATTGATGTGACACCTATAACATAAGTATAGAGAGAGAGAGAGGTGAGATAGTTATAGTTGAGGAATTCTAGAGGAAAATTCAGTAAACTACGAGAGATTTAACATAGAGCGAAGGGTGGTTTTCTACAAGAGCTCTTTTACTTATACTTTACCATATCAATTGGAATTTGGAGTAGGATTTCTTGTCTTATTGTTAGTCGCCCTGTCTCACGTTAACATCCAAAAGTCTCTCCCTTCCCCTACATTATGTAATGCTAACGTAACTTTAGCTCACTTTGGTGTAGAGAGAGAGAGAGAGAGAGGTGCTCTCATAATATAAGAATTCCATCACCATCATAATATAATAGCGTAGCACACACCAAATGGCAATAGAACTTGAGTAGAGTAAAAGTAACCCCATGCTCATGCATGTCATGTTCTTGCCTCGATTCCTAACTTGAATATGTCTGGAAGAGAGTTTATTGTGTAGTGTGTATGTACAGTTGTCTCTTAGAAGAGCACTCTTCCTCCACACATATCAACTGAAGGAAAAGAACAAGCAAGCCAATTGAGTACAGAACACTTTTCATCTGCTCTCTGGGTGACTCATCAACCATAATCTTTGCATTCGGATTTACGATCTTTTCTTTCGAAACTCATCCAAGTTTACTACACAGAACGTTTCTGAGGTATATCCCATCAAATAAGAATCAACCATCAAAAATCTCTGCACTTTAGTTTGAGTGTTCCGTCTCGATAGATGACTTCGTGTCAAAGTCATGCAGTAACTTGATGAACCTGGTTTTCCACAACCTATCATTCTCCAGAGAGTGTTCATACACGTATAATATTTAGTGTTGGCATATCTGGTAGAAAAACATACTGACGTTAATCATATNGTTCATACAGGTATAATATTTAGTGTTGGCATATCTGGTAGAAAAACATACTGACGTTAATCATATAGGATAATGGCATAAAAACATAAGAAAACAATGGAAAATTGTAAATCTTGAGTTGAGTGTAAGTTGGAACTAACTACCTACAACAAAACAAAAGTTATGGGGGTTTATCTATTTATCTTACATCTTGAGTGAGCAAAAACGAAAAAGGTGTAGCTGTAGCTCCTATATATACGTAAGCAATAAATATAAAGCTATCTCACTCAACTTATAGCTATATAAAATGTGACATAAGCAAAGCAATAGCAATAAACTAAAGTTTATTATAATACGATTGTGTACGTAATGGAAAGATTTGATTTTTTGTTGTTTTTTCCATTTAAGGTGTGCAAGATAGAGATTACTACATCTGTACTTACTTGAGAGTGTTTGTGACCATGTCTATGTCATTGTCCGCCGGGCCAGTGGAAACAGAGCTTCCCCCTGCGGCATTCCGTCGCCGAGACAAACTACGACTCTCACTCACATTACAACGAAGCATTAGCGAGCCGGATGATCTGAAAAGCCGTGTTCGCTCGATGGACTGTGCCGAATTGGCACGGAAGATCAATAGCTGCAACAATAAGCATCGGTTGCCATTTCTTCTTTTGGATTGCAGAGGATATCTTTGTTATTCTGACTGCCATATCCGCGGAGCTGTACACATCGCCTGCTCAGACAGGTTCAACAGAAAACGAGTTCAAAATTCTGGATCCGTTTTGGATTTGGTTAGCACTAATAACCGAAGAAATAAGACTAACAGTCACCTCAATGGCACTTTAAATGGAAAATGGAGGGATGTCATCGTCTATGATGAAGGAACTGGTGATCTCAGCCTTGACTCAGGATTTCAGAGTCCGATCTCCTTTGTGTTAATGCATCTTCTTCAAGAAAATCGTCAGCCCATTTATCTTAACGGTAAGATTATTTTTTGAATTTTCCCTCATTTTCAGCTGGAAAATTACCAAGATTGCTTTTCTAGATAAGTAGTTACTTTTGCAAAATAAATCCATAATTTGCTTTTATTCCATTTTTGTGTCTGAGTCAAGTAAGCGTGAATGAGATCTGTAACGTGCTAAATTACTATGCTACTATAGAATGAATGGCTTATTGTTGGATTTTCTATAAAAGCTCATACATCCTTATATCTCTTATTTTCTCTAAAAGTTATTCTTCAACTCAATGTCATTATTATTACGTCATGTCTCTTTCCGGTCAGACTTCTCCTGTGTTGTTGAGACACTTAAACTCTTGAAAAAACAAGACAGAAAATCTTACATTTTACAGGGCTTGAAGAATAAAGAAGATAAGACGGGCCCAAAAACTTTATCAGAGATGAAGAAGAGTGAGGTAGGAAAAGGAGCGCCAGGATTTCTGCACATCTTCAAAACAACTCTTCTGCATGTACATCACTTATGAAATAATAGTATGTTTAATTGAAGTTAGATGAAGTTGGCCACTTTATAGTAGATGGTAGACCTCCATGTATGTTCATTCAAGATAATATAGTTGATGATGACAGCCTTTTCTCTGCGTTCATTCAATATATTATAGTTGATGATGACAGGCTTTTCTGTCTGATGGCTGGCACATTATTAAGTTTCTTTAAGAGCCCGAGAAGATTCAATTGAATTCTCTCTCTCTGCCTCCACTCAGACTTCAGTCAAGTCAATAGTTTTGTGAATGAAACTGGCGTGGCGTGGAATAGCATGGCAGTTGGGTTTTGGCTCGCTTTGTTGCACTTGGCACGTTGCGTTACGTTGCGTCCGTTTGTTGGCAAAGAATTTCTCCTTGGCTGATTTTGCCTCTTCTCCACACTGAGAAGAGAGCTCAAGAAACATGAATGAAAAGCATAGTAGTTCAGCTAAGGAATATTCTACTTTATGTATATGGCCAAGAAATATCCACATCCGGGAAACCACTTACATACGTTACGGAATGCCTTAGAACAGAAGACTTTATCGAATATCATAGAAGAATTTCATATTCAAGAATAAAACTACATACCTAAGCTCATCCTTTTCTTATTTCAGTGAAAATCCTATTATGTATAACTATACTAGTATTATTATTATCACTACTCCCACTACTATTACTTATACTTACATAACCTGATAAAGAAGAGCATTTCAGAGATATTTATGTCTGTAGGATCGTTCTAAAGTATAATTATAGCTATTGCAAGCTATGCTTTTAATATAGATGTGAATGTATATGATATAAACCCAGTTATCTCTCTCTCTCTCTCTCTTTGAGTTTTCTAGATATACTGTAAAAGTGCAGAAGACGTTTCGCCTGCCGTTGCCACCGACATCCTTTCGTTGAAAGATCGATTGTGAGATAGCTTGCAAGTTGCAACTGTTCAGCTCAAGTAGATACATAAAGGTTCAGATAGAAGATTCTCAGGGAACTGTACTGTAACCTTAACAGAGAGTGGATAGAGAAAAGGAACCTAGTATTTAGGTATACCCAAGGCAGGTTACCAGCTTTTACAATGGGCTCTTAGTCTATCTTTCTCTGTTACGAGAGATTCTCAAGTAGGAATGCATTCATCTCAATTCAGCAGTTTTAGTAGATACTAAGAAAGATTTGAAAAGGCTGAGTGAGCGAGTTCAAGTGCTACAGTTTCTATTAGGATATTAGTATCGTTCGTTCGAATTTGTAGGAAGCACGTACTACATAGGTAGGTACACAGTAGCATGGATATATAGATAGGATAGATGTAAGTAGGATGCGATGGCACGCTCTAAAAGTCAAAGTAAGTATGAGAGCCTCATTGAATGAGATCCTATCTGCACATCCTGGACTGGACTAAAACTATTACAGAAGGGATAGCATCATCATACTATAAAGATGTGATCTGAAATAAATTGCGTCTTCAGTCTTCTGAGGATTTCCAAAAATGTGTATAATATTTTGTCTAAGGGATTCCTTAGCAAAAGCTCCACTTAACGTTAAACAATATGGGCAGAGAATGGGATGCCCATAGTTTGCAAATTCTCTTATCATCTTCCTATTGAAGTTCTGAGCTGATGAATGACCTAGAAATAGTTTGTGAAGTTCCTCTTCAGCTTCTTCCTCCTCCTCCTTTTCATGTTTAAATTAATCTGAGAAGTTTTCTCGGAGAAAATTAAGGAGAGACAGCCTGCATCACGTAAATTGTTTGTTGTATTCTGCTACGTATGAATGGAAATTTAATTTGGGCTTTAATTACTCTCCGACTATTTTATAATTGCATAATGTCATGTCCAAAGTTAGAATCTATGGAAGAGCATATCTCAATCTCGTTTCCTTTGACTGCATTACAACAAGAGAACGTGATAATATTATCTGTTTGTATATCCCTAGTTTTACTTTATATGACATTTGTGTTGTGTACTTATATGCATTCTGCAGATAAATAGCTATATCCCATGTAACTATGTTTGAAATAGGTTTTACAGACTATTTGTCTTTCAGCACTTGAACGTAGAGCTTTGTTTGTCTAGAATTAGTAATCTCTAAATAGTATAAGAAAGAGTGAGCGTGGGAAGGAAATACGTAAGTAAGCATTCCGATAGGACAAACCGGGGAATATACCTAAGCTCATAATATATCTAACCAGGATTTCTATACATTCAGTAGTTGTTCGTAAATTATATGAAAATTTCTCTCTCTCTGAGTCGATAATAAAGTAGCTATATATATTTTATAGTCTGAAAATGTGTACGAAGCTTTGTATTTGCGTAATATTATGTTATAAACATATTCACCCTTTGATAGAGCAGCGAAGTGACCAAATTCGGATCTTATCTCACCACTTATATACTTAGCAAAGGAAAGGAAACCAATATATGGTAGCCTTTTCCATCTCATACCGAGATTTATGTATATATAGAGCCTTGTGTTGCATTGTAATCATATTATTCTCATTGTGGCTTGCTTTTCTACGCCAGACATTTTGGCAGCAAGGCCTTTTAGTCATGAATGTCTACATTGTACTATTTAATCTATGACATAAGAAAAATAGTTGTACTATGACTAAATAGGCACATGCACATGCTGAGATAACTTGGAAATGGCACTTTAGCACTCTTATTTCTATCTTAACACAAAGTTCCTAAGCAATTTGCAATACCTATCTAAATCCGTCACAAAGTCATGACATATTTTATTTCCAGTCCCTACTTTAACATGCATGACTCTTTGAACGTTGTTCGTGCTCGTGTTTGATGATTAGTATACAGATGCCGTATAGATCCCCAATGCAAATACTATGAGTCGTTATTACATGATGGAGTTTTCTCAGTCTGTGGCTATTTTGTTTGTGAATTATCGACTTTTCTATTATTACATAGATTATGGAGGAGTATTATATAGTTTGGAACAAGATAGCTTGTTATACAACTCATTCTGTGTAGGTAGTAGATTGGTGTTACCTATGCGAGTTGTGAATTAATATCCGGTAAACTCTAGCAGGTCACAGCTCGGGTGGCTTACGTAAGTAAGCCAGTGCCAGCATATACATAATAGTGTTTGGCCAACATGAAAAATGTCCTCCCACGCATACATAAATGCAGAGCTTAGATAGAACTAGAACCGAGTCTGAACTGAACACAAAACACTACTTTCACAAACAGAGAAACGATACGCTATTATGACACATAATAATTCAATATTTCCGTTTTCATGTCTCTCTCTCTCTCTGTGCTTGTCGTTTGCAAAGGGAAAACAAATTGGAGAAGTCTGAAAAATGATAATGATGAGAGAAGACGTAAATATAGATGCATCAACTTTGTGGGACAAACGTGTGGGTTTTGATATGGGCTTCATTGCGTTGATTAATCTTCTATTCACATTTTCACATGACATGCCCCCTTAATAATTTAGAATAATTCATAAACGAAATAAATTAACATCTACTCAACTGCAGATTTTAATAGTTAGGAATTAGAATTTTTGTGAATTTGTGATGTGCTAAGTGGCCGTAGAAAATGGAAAAGGCTCAGCTCAGCTCAACTTTAACCTTTTACCATTTTAATATAATCAGATTGCTTTCTTTCTCCTCCATCACTTATTGTTAGTTGATATGCAAAGGATTTTTCTTAGACGAGCTAAATTCCCTGTCTTATCGCCTTAAGTACAGCAAGAGGTAGTTTAGTGAAAAGTTGTGATGGAAGGAACAGCGTAGTATCATATCACAAACTACCTAAAGTACTTTTATAAAACGTAGTAATATGGTAGTAGGGGCAAAAGTAGTAAGGGCAAAAGTGCGAATGGAAAATGTAAATGGGTTTATGTTGTAATAATGAATCATAGCTGTCTAGCTCACCACACCTGAGCTGTTTGCAATGATTTAATGCATAGTTACATTACATTAGCTTACGTTTCGTTAGAGGAGGGTCTCATTTTTCCATTCAGTTTTCTACTACACACGATATAAAATCCCTTTTCATTAAAAATATGGGAGATTGAACGTCTATAAACGTACCTGGCTTTATTTAGGT
>JABASI010003564.1:0-16154 GCA_019776505.1 Tomocerus nigrus
GGACTTATTTTTTATTCAATTTCTTTGTTGCATTGCTCGCAGTTTTGGTTTTCTTCTCCAGATCAGTTCTGAGCTGATGAAAAGAAGAGAAAAGGTTCTGGAGAATAATAGAGAGTTTCTGGTAGTACATGGAGTACTTATGTATGTTGTTGTAAGGAAAGAATTGGCAGTTTCTTTTCCACAACAAAACAGTAAGAAGATAGGAAGGAGATCGGACGAGTAATACAGAAATTGTTGTGCAGCTATCGCGCTTTCTTTTTCTCTCCTGCTTTTTGGTTGATTGGAAAAATGTTGGTTTGGCTTGGTTCTTTTTTCTTCTTTCCTGCCGTCCTCCTCGTCCTCGAGTCGAAGACTCAAGCTGGTGCAAGGCAATAACATACGCACGTTGCGTTAACCAACATATGTAGGATGAGATACCAAACAGATAAGGGAAGATTCCTATAAAAAACTCTTATGCGGGATACCTCATTGAGGATAGTATACATTCTACTGAGAACTCGGTATAAGTATAATAAATACTTTCGCTACTTAAAATAGACATTCTTCATCCCAGACCACATTAAAATAGACTACTTACTGAAGAAATGAGACGGAAAACGACGGAAACAGATACGATTTTCTATTGTGTTAACGTATGATTTTGTAGTACTTTAAGGGAGATGTACATTATAATTGCAACTTAGTAGGTACATTATTTACATAGGCATGAAAATTAGCATTTTAATAACACTTTTTAAAAATATTTATGCACATTTCATTACTATTGTGAAAATGAGCATTTGCGTGCAATTGTGTAAGCGATGATATCGCAATTGTGAAATTATCCATTTAATTACAACTGCCAAATTGCCCATGTAATTATAATTACAAAAATATGCACATTAATAGACAGAATGATCTAATACTTCCTTCATTGTGTAATTACGTAGAACAATAATTTAGAAGACTGGCGTATGTTTAAGATATTTAAGTAGTTATGATTTGCTAAACTGCCAAACAACAGGGGAAGGTTAATGTGGATCGAAGAATCCAAATATTAAAATCATGCTAAGTAAATTATGTATTCCTCTAGCTTTAATAGGTTTGGTTGGGTGTATGTAGCTTATTTCTGTAGAAAGTCATTCTTTATGGAATAAAATGTGAGTCTCATGTGAAATTATCCATTTAATTACAACTGCCAAATTGCCCATGTAATTATAATTACAAAAATATGCACATTTATAGACAGAATGATCTAATACTTCCTTCATTGTGTAATTACGTAGAACAATAATTTAGAAGATTGGCCTATGTTTAAGATATTTAAATAGTTATGATTTGCTAAACTGCCAAACAACAGGGGAAGGTTAATGTGGATCGAAGCATCCAAATATTAAAAACATGTTAAGTAAATTATGTATTCCTCTAGCTTTAATAGGTTTGGTTGGGTGTATGTAGCTTATTTCTGTAGAAAGTCATTCTTTATGGAATAAAATGTGAGTCTCATAAGTTCAGATAAGCTGTTGATCACGTTATAATGGACTCCATCCAACTGTTACTGGCAAAATAAGTTCAGCTTGTAAGTAATGATTAGAAGACTGCTTCTAACGATAAGTACATGTTAGTCATTCCACAATCACATATATAACTATAGACATGATATAATATAATATATATATATGCTATACAGGATAGGCCCTCCTAGTTCTTATCATGGATCAGTGAGAGTACTGCTGTATATAACTTTACTTTCAGTTTCTCTGAGTTCCAATTCCAATATTGCCAAAAGTTTACTCTTTCCCTAAGTTAAGCCAACTTATTGCTTGTTCTCCAGTTCTGTTTACAAAGGCTATTAAAAGAATGAAGGAGTTTCGGGCACTTTACTCGTAGATAGACACCANAGTTAAGCCAACTTATTGCTTGTTCTCCAGTTCTGTTTACAAAGGCTATTAAAAGAATGAAGGAGTTTCGGGCACTTTACTCGTAGATAGACACCATGCAGTTATTCCTACAGCAGGGTACACTATGATAAATGATGCCTTCCCTTTTCTAAAAAGGTCAATTGCCTCATTTACGACAAAACACTAGGAATTAAAGTTACAGTCGATTTTTGAATTTGTCCAATTAGAAACATCGACACAGGATATAAGATATTATTTGACGAATCATTATTGCATCAAGGAAGAAGTAGATTCTATTCTGTTTTTAGCGAAATATGCAGCATTTTTGGATAGGAGATATTTGAGTAAAAGATTACCACGAACTTAAGTTGTTTGCTTTTTGTCTTTAGGTGTCTGTTTAGATTTCCCAATGATTTACGCTAATAGAGCAGTACGTCTTTATGAAGTGTAACGATTTGGGCAGGCACAAGATATTCATAACAAAGTTTAGGAACAGTGTAAGAAACAAGAGTTGTGCATTGCTATCTCGTTCACAACCCTCTCGATCCATCATTCTCATTTCTTTCTTGATTTATTTCGCATTTAGCAAATTAGTGGAATGATGGATGGCTTTTTCTTTTGTAAACATAATCGGCTGGAGAGAATGTATTAGGAGAAAGCTTTTTGTGCCACTCATTTTCTCTATTTCTTATTTTCCATCCTCATATGTTTAAGTTGAATTTTAACTTAATATAACTAGACAACTTTGGATATTGTCTGCTCTTTTTGTGACAGATTGGTTTTCTACTGGTTTCTGATCATTAGTCCTTCCTTACTAGAAACTTTATTGTGCTCTACTATATCTGTATGCATCCTAAGTCATTTCACAAAAATATTGGTTTTCCCCATTAGCATTCCGATCTCTTGTCTGCTCCCACAAGTCTTTCCAATTATGTCAGGTAAGTTATTATGGGACTTGACATTATATTCCTCTATCACCAGCCTAAAAAATTACTAGGAACAAGTAATACAATTGTGCGATTTTCTTTACATAGAACTGATGAAGGTGAATTATTTTCTGTTTTACAGCTCTGAACCAAGGACCCAAGTTTGGTGAGCCGATTCCTAATGTGACTGTTGCCGTTGGGAGAGACGCCTCTTTACCGTGCGTCGTCGAAAATTTAGGCAATCATAAGGTAACGAACATTGTACACTTTCTACATGAATGAATGTCCCCTGATACTAAAGCCTTCTTGTAACTACTGCAAGTAAAAATGCTTAAAATGTTAGAAATGTCCTAACTGTTGAAACTAGTAAAAATGTGATTTACCACGGAGTAGACCTTAAAGCATTTTAAATAAGCTGTCTCATCAATTCCTTGTGTGATAGTGTTGACTTTCCCATAATACTGTCGACAAAACAATCTGTAGATCGATTGCATTCTCAAATGCCACTGCGAGAAGTATAGAGACATTTTTTCCTATTGCTCGACCTAGAAATGTGTGCCGTCACATGTCAAATAGCACTTGGACATAGACCCACTTGGATTTCTTTCCTTCAAAACAGCAAATAAAAATAAATCTAGTGAACATTATGGCACTATTATTAGAATACCTACCTATAAAAGGCGCTAGTAACATGTAAAGCCCAGCAGATATCGACAGCCTTTGAAAAATACGACGCTTGATAGATCTTACTCCCAGCTAAAAACAGAATTTCTTGGAAAACATATTACTGATATGGAATTCGAATATTCGAACAATGTCGTAAATCTAAATTCTGTCAATTCTTTGCATTTCAACAGCTGGTTACTGCTTATTACTATTTTCTATTTAATTGTAAGTAAAATGTGGTAGTATGGGCATATTACGCCTTTTATTTATTAATAATATCATTAATTTATTTAATACCATTTACATAAGAAGCAGGTTATAATGACATTAAGTATATGGTTTAAATAGAAGAATTTTTGTTTTTATAGTGAAGAGAAGTTAGTTTTGAAAAAGGAGCGAGTAGTTAAACAGTAGAGTAGCAATAAATAAATTTAGATGGTAGCGGGCGTAGGTATCCTTGGAATAGCTACTAAAATGACATTAGGATTGTTATCAGGATGACACTGAGGGAAAAGGCTAAGGGTAAGTACCATTTGAGTATGTATGGCCCATTTGTCGCAATTCCTTCTGATTTCAAGACAGACGGGGCAAATAAAGAATATCGTTTGTTCTGAGAGCAGAGAGAATATGTGCTTGATAGTGTAGTAGTATTAGGTATACATATACGCACACTTTATAAAGACTGGGCAAATGCAAGATGCCATTTGGGAGGAAAACTTGGTTAGAAATGGAGAAGTTTGAAGAAATCTAAAGTGTGTACATAGTCTGTTATGTGTAATGGGGATGGAGAAGAGTTGGCTAAACTATACGATTACAGTTAGTGGGCAGAGTGTGTTCATATGTGTAAGTAGTAGCTAGACGTTAGTAGTAGGTAGGTGGTTATTATGGTGGTGCAAATAGAGCCACTTGATCACACTGTGTGCATCTACATCCGAACAGGCGAAATAGAAAGAATAGGGGAAGTAAAGAAAGAGATTTTAGGAAGATCTTTCTCGTTTGGTGCCAAAAGTGCCCAGATTATTGCTCGATTAGATCTCCTCTACTCACATCATGAAGGGAATGTCTAGAACTTCTTTCCTTCGGCTCAAGAGGATCGTCTCCACGCACTTTCTCTTCAATTCTCATCTTCACAGGTCATTTTACACCTCACAGATAATCTGTGATTTACTGACACACTTCTCCCCGAATTTACTATGTAAAATACACAGATGTATGCAATATCCCTCTATGCCCCTGTACGAAAATCTTTTAAACTATCAAAACGTCCAATTCAAACTCTCCGTCCAATTCTATTCAGTTTCTTCAAGCAGAAACATAGATATATTTTATTTCGAACTTAGACATTTGTGATTGCAAAAACTGATATAAAAAAGTAAACGAACTAGGATCCTGTGTACATTCTAAACATAATAATAGTACAGTGTCTGCATGTTTTGGCGGAGTAAGTGTAATAAAACAGAGTAATCTGATCATTGTAAAAATAGATGTAATGTGTGTTTAAAGAGAAGTGTGTGTAATGTGTGGTGTGACCTGAGTTGTGACAAACAGGAAGTAAGGAATAAAAATGAAGGAAAAGGATTCAATGCAAGATTAGAGACTTTGACGGATTTATTTGGGCAGAAAATGATCTTGTGGAATAAAGTGCGGTAAGAGGAAGGCATGAGGGGAATTTATAACAATACAAAGTATTTGTAGACACGATTCTTGATTCTGCTAGTTTTGTATTTGTTATGAGGTTAGGTTATGCTGTCCTGAGTCTGAGTGAGTGTGTGTAGGAGCAATAGAATTGTTAGTCTAGTGGTGTATCTCTCTCTCTCTATTTATCTATTGTGCAGCATGAGAAGGAGCATAGAAAAGGCATAAAGAAATAAAAGAGATAGAATGGAGACGTTTTTGAAATGGAGTTTTCCAGAGTTGGCATTACGTAACTGGATGACTGTTTGTATATTGACTGAATGTGAATGTGCCTTTAGCTCCATACTCCTCTTCTTCCCTTCTTCTTCTTCCTCCACTTCCATTTCATTTTCTTCTAGTCGCTATATAGGCTCAACGATCTATTCTTCTCCATTGTGCCATGCTATATACACCTATATAGATATATTATTATTATGATCTGTAGTCTACTAGTCCCAGATAGATTACTTGGCTTGGCTCCTCTTCTACTTTCTCCTATGTCATATGTGTTTTTGCAATCGGAGAAATAAGAGAGCTTTCTTTATATGAAATGATATGATCCGATCCGACGCCTGGCTAAGATTGCATCGGAAATGGCTTCTTTTGATGTCAAAGTGAGTCAAGCTATGGAGACTCCAGTCTAAAAGATCTAATATTATATCTACCCACCTACACTACTACACTACAGCAGATACATATTTAGGTATAGGTACATCTCTTAGCTCCCTATAATCTCCTTTTTTCTACAGTAAAAAGCAAATAGTAATGCATTGCATTGGCTTTTGTCAGACAATATCAAATCCCATTTCATAGGATATTACATTACATTAGATTAGGCGAGGAAATGCCCAGCTTCACTTCACTGCATTTCCAATGACCTCTGATTTCCTTTGCGGTCTTTCTCTTTTTTCCCTTCCTTGCTATCCTATCTCCTTTCTCTTTGCTCTTCCTAGATTCATTCTAAATCTAAATTAACCACTAGCAAATAAAAAATTTATTTAAAAGTTTACCATTTAATAACTGCCTATGCTTCTCTTTTTTCAACGACCCCACCACATTATAATAAGCCATTTATTTAATACTTACACATTCTTAAAGCAGATCTGCTTGTCGTCTGGCCTCGTCTACATATCTAGATGAGATTCTAAGTCATACAATGAACAAATAAAAGTTATACCGCTGAATCTTGCGAATAGTTTTCCGAATTCTTTCTGTATAAGTTGCTAAAGATTTTAGAAAAGACACTGATTTTTTAACTCATGATTTATATATTCATATTAATCCTATTTTTATGGTGGAATATTGTATAGGTATTCATATGATTTGTAAAGCTCCGATTCAGTTTCGTACGGTGCACTGCTATGATATTCCAAAAGTAAGAATAGTTTTGTTGCCGTATGTAAGTAGTACGAATGCCTGAGGCAGTAGATAAATATAGATGGTTATGCAATGGCTAAAAGAGTAAATATAAATAATAAGGAATTTGATACATAATTGAAGCAAATGCAAGTTTCCTGTTCTCATTTAAACATTAGAAAGGGATATAGTCTGTGTGTGGTTTTCGTTATTCTCTTAACACATTATAATCTGGTTTGGCATAGAGAGGAAGTTGGGATTGTGGAGACAAGGAGGGAATGGATCATTGCGAGGCAGAGAGAAAGTGATTAGAATGGAGAAAGACAAGAGGAAGATGCATTTCAGGGGCTGGTGACTCTTCTCTATAATGATATCAGTTAGGATTCATTCGCTACACACATAGATCTCTGCTCAGTCTGCTCACTCTTGCGGTTTTGTAATAATGGCAACTCTTTTCTCATTAAATTTGATGGGATTGGATTCAAGTGGAGGAATAGCTGGCTAAGACAAGAACACTGGCAACATTTCCTATTCTCCCATTTCTCTAGCCACATGATACAGTAGCCTTTTATAGGTTACGCAATATTGGCACTGTTTACTAACATTTATAGAGTAGGGATTTCTATTTTCGTAGAACTAGAATTTACCTAAGGTACCTACTTTAAATATGGAATTCATGGCATTTAGCAAATCTAACTTTTATCTTAAAGAAATAAGTAAACTATCAATTGAAAATTATTTGGCGTGTATTTCCAAAATCTATTGTCTTATTTGTAATTGTAATAATAATTGTAACAATTGTTGAAAATTCAAATTGGTGACCAGAAGTTGGCAATTAAGGTGTTTCACAAAGTTGTCAGACTTAATTTCCTCCGGGTTATGCTGTTATGGCTGTTATAGTATAGCTGCAGCTTTGATTGGGCATCTGTGGTTTGCCCTAGTTAGTTAAGTTCTCTTCTTTGTTGAGGTAGGATGATTTAAAATGAAAATTTTTCTTTATTTTCTATCATTAGCTATGTGTACCCGGGAAATTAAGCAGGCATAATACTACACAATTAACTCTAACAAAGTATCATAATATTATAATATAAATTATGTATTTTGTAGAATTAATTTAATGAAATAGTGCTGATGTTTTATGATGTTATTAATTCCACTGTCGAAATAAGGGATTGCTCCGATAGAGCTGCACAAATGACAATATTTACATATAAATTATTAGAAATCTACAGTTGAGCTAATAAAGCTGACAAAAAGGAGCGGATAAGGTAAGTAAACAGAGAAAGAGAGAGAGAGAGCTGGAGAAATCAAGTTAAAAGGGAAGTGAAGTGTAGATGGGAAAAGTAAATAGAGCAGTTAGATGATATGACGGTGGAGAGAGTGTGATAAGAAGAAAGTCGAGAAAGTAAGTGAAGCGAGTCGGGGAAGGAGTAGATCTTTGGTGATTAGCAAGTGATGCAGAAGTGAAAGTTAATTGTAAGTGTAAGGATGAGGCTGCGTGAAAATGAGTGCAAGATGAGAATCTGTATACATTTAGCCCAAGGAAACGAGTCAAATGGAGTTCAGATGAAGTAGGAGTGGAAAAGAGAGGCGACAGACACGACATATTATACTTTCACTGTACCACCCCACTACTGCACCAAAGGGTATACTCTCTCTTACTTTAATAATACAGGGTGGGCAAAATTGAACTGGGTATATAGTGTTTCAACTTTAATAACTTTTGAACGGGTACTCTGATTTTAATTAAATTTACATTAATTGAAAAAAGATGAAATTCCGTGTTAGAAATACAATATGGTTAGTATCGGAAACTACTTATGTCTCGCTTCTTGTATATTGTATAATAATTAATCGCAGACAGTTACTGGCAACTTTTACTGAATACTACTGTGAAAAAACCTGCCGCTCAATTCCCGTCCGTTTAGATCGGTGCATGGATCTCAGGGGGTGTTCAAGTTCAGAAATCCAAATAAAAATTTCATCTTCTTTCCATTAATGTAAAACCTCATTAAAATCAGAGTACTCATTCGAAGGTTATTAAAGGTCAAACACTATCTGGCTCAATTTTTTTGCCCATCCTGTACATATGTCTATGTATAATTCCACGCATATGGTAGTAGCTATACTTGGTTAGATATAAGTTGGGCTATTTAAACATCGTGACCGTAATAGAAGTATCAACATTCTCTGTGTCTGCTAATAATAGACAAGAGCCCTATTGGCAATGTAATCGTAATGTCTTTTGTAGAGATACAATCTAACGTCACATCAAAATAGCAGTACAAATAGTCTGCCGGCTAGGTGAAAGGAGAAAGCACGGCGCGGCATCCTCTGATCAGCATTAGATGGGAGTAAAAAGTAGTTAGAACAGTCATCAGATCATTCGAGATGATCCCACACCGACTCCTACTACAAATCCCTTCTTTCCTATCCTCCCTCTCCTCCTAACTAATTTTCTCTTTTACTCTCTTCACGTCCCATTTTATGAACTGCGGCGAAAAAAATACTTTTTCCTCGCCGAGTCACACAAGACACCTGTTTATTACCATAATTCATGTTCCCAACTTAAACGATTGTCTTTAACTTGCTGACAAATGTAATAATATTGAACAAATTAAGTAATAGATATTTGTGGAGGTATTTTTTAATTTAATGAAGACAAAATTAATTAAAGTATGACAAGCAGACACTATAATAATATTATTAGATGAGTGGGTATTACTATCTATATTTAATATGGTATACAATTATGATTGAATAAAATCAGAATTGCAGGCAAGTCACTTAAAAAACCGAAATGGCAGATATCATGATTTGATCGACAGAAAGATCCTATTTGTTCACAAAATAGTTGCTATTGCATGCCAGTGTCTGTTGATTAGGGCGTAGTAAGAAAGAAATGCGTAGAATTCTGTCATCGTCCCAGCCAGTTCTCTCTAGAGCGAGGAGTCTGAGTCAGATGAGGAAGAAGGACATTATAAGGGCA
This sequence comes from Tomocerus nigrus, assembly GCA_019776505.1. Classification (NCBI taxonomy): domain Eukaryota; kingdom Metazoa; phylum Arthropoda; class Collembola; order Entomobryomorpha; family Tomoceridae; genus Tomocerus; species Tomocerus nigrus. The sequence continues at coordinate 9,492 of JABASI010003564.1, forward strand.
TAAGAAAGGAGAAGGACTGAGGGAAATGAATGGAGCTAGTGGAATAAAGTTTATTGAGCTAAGGATGAGTTGAGTGTGGGTGAGACTCAGTTGTTGGCCTTATTCTGTGTGTGACGAGAGAGAGAGAGAGAGGGAGAAAGTGCGGAAGATGGAAATAGAATGCAAAGGTTGAAATAAGGAAAGAATTTTCCTGTCGATTTCATTCTTTCCTCTCCTCAGTTTTGCTATTGGGTGGAATTCAGTTCAGTTGAGTAGAGAGTAGCTTGTGCGTGTGTTATTCTCTGTCCCTGAGGACACTTGCCTCTTGGCTTCTGACTGTGACTCCTCGACGAACTCCTCCACGCTCTCTGCCTTCCCGACCGACCCTTTCCTTCTTCCTCCGGCATATTGACTTTTAAAACTCTTCCTTATTCACTCCACTAGCAGACTTAAATCTCCTCGTCAGACAACTTGATGTGATTTCCACACTTCCTCCTATACTGCACATTGTGTCTGTCTGTCTCTACCTCATGACATGACATACATTACATGTGTGCCATCCAACATCAATACTACTAACGTCTTAATGATTCTCCGCCCTCAATACTACTCCACTTTTACCCTTAAATACACTTGCACAGGGTTTGTCGGAACTACCATCATTTCAGCGCACCTATCTATATTTTACCGTTAATATTTAAAATGTATTTCTTGGCAAATATTAAATCAACAAACAGAAAAGTGGGAAAACATTAAAATAAATTCAAAAGCACAATTCAAATGATAACGTCAATTATCGAATATAATATTGTTGAAGTTATTGTATAATGTATAATTAGATCGTTCACGAGTTTTCGTAGTGGTTAGTGACCATAATCTGAGTGAGGATGTAGGTAGTATTCGTAGTATGATTACAATATTGTGCAATGCAGTGTATCGTGTGACGGAGATGGGAGATAGAGTGGTGAAGAGGTGCAGCCTGTCAGCCTTCCTTCATGCACGCTTTCACCCAACACATTCCTTTCACTCTCTCCAACTTTCACGTTGACTCCAGTCAGTTGGGTTTTGCATTCAGAGAAACAGGAGCCGCATTGTTATTGCGTGCCTTTCTGCCTTTTTCCATCCATTTATGCAACATCTTCCTTTGCATCTCATACTTAAACAAACGCACAATTTCCTTTTTTAGAGATACAACTGGAATTCAATAAACAATAGACATATGATGACTACAGCTATCTTCTCGTGACTATTTCAACTCGATTTCTATTTATCTCCTATCTACACCACAATATTTAAATCTACAACTGTTTGTTTTTGCAAAACTATCCTCGAGTTATACTTCTTTTATACAAGCAAGTTTTGATTGTAGTTATTCAATACACCTTTCCTACTTGAGAACGTGCGTTTATTTCCGTTCCCCTGTACAAGAATATAAGCAAGTAAAAATGATACACCTGACAACTTTGATAGTCGTTTTTCGGAATAAACTGAGCGTCTATTTTTGTCATAAAAAGTTTGCATTGAAATAGTATTCTGTAAGATTCTGACTGTTATGCATTTATTCAGCAAAATTGTACAGAAATCTAATCTGAGGTATCTGTTTTATTATCTATGTTAGAACGTATTTAGTTAGCTCTATAACTGTGTTAAATAAAAATCTTTATTGTATCTGCTATATATATGTAATTTTAAAAGTAATTTTTTAGCTCAAAGTTCTTCAATTTGAAAATGCTCTGGATTCATGATTCAATTTTGCATTAAAATATGTGCCCGACTTTTGCTTTTGATTAATGTTGCACTTGTTTGAGTCAATAGTATTTTGAATTGTGAGCAGAAGGGAAACATGTCTTTGACTTTATTTTCTTTTGTACTTAAGTAAAGTAGTTGTGAATGGCAGGGCACTGGAGTTGACTGAACTGATGGAATTTGAAGAGAGAGGAGCAGTTCTTATTTTATACCTCATAAATTCTGAATGAGTCACTCCAACCAACTCAACTCAACTCACTTTCCCTCAAATCCAAATCTTTTTTCCACTTTCAAAGTTACTCGCAAATTGATTTGCTTTCCCTGCATCTCCACTCAAGTAGACATTCTTCACTTCTCTATTGAAAGCAAATCCTAATAGATTTATATTCTGAGCTCAATGATTTCTCTTTCTTTATGTGTCTGCCTGCACTTACCCAATGCTATTTCCTCCTCTTCCTCCTAAAGTCACCATCACCAATGCGAGAAACTACCTGTAGATGCAATTAAGGGAAGTGATTTTATTTGTACCCATAAATAAAATAACATTTCGCATTATGATTCCCATTTTACTAAAAGTATAATTAGCATAATTGGTTAATGTTACAGAAAGACGTCGCTAAAAATAATTTTAAATGTAGTTTTTAATTATCAGTACACCTATTAATTATAATTTAGATATAGGTATATAGGCATTATTGCTGTCTTGAGTTAGACAATAGTTAAAAAAGTTTTAAAAATTAGTCTATAAATTATAAATCTCTGAATTTTGTGAGAGGTGCATAGAAAATGTTGAAAAGATGTGAGTGGGTGTAAGTAAAGTAGATGAATGCAGGGATTGGACAAAGGTGAGGTAGGCAGTTGTAGAAGAAGGAAATGTTGGGTGCATCCCCGATGCATGCATAACCTTTAGAATGTGGTCGGGTAGAGATTGTGCCCCGAGGCGGGTATCATCACGTCCTCGTGAGCGTAGAAAACATGATTTTTAGCCGGAAAACTTTCATCCACTCGAGAGCTGAAGCAGAGCACTTGACTGTAGTGAGGTGCATAGAATTGAACTGATCTGATCCTCTCTTCCTCTTTTTCTGGCTTATCTCGACGAACCTTATCCTCATCTCTAACCTCAACAGAAGCCAAGCCTAAGCCAAACGCAGACAAACGGAACCACAAGATGAGCACAAAGAGCAACCCTTCACTACAGTTACCGTTCCCTTCCTTTTTATCTCTCACTCCATTATCATGCCCTTCTCTCCTGCAGACTCACATGAACAGACATTCTTCATTCACCAATCCTAACACGTAATGCTCTCCTATAAAACATATTTTTAGATATCTTTTTTAATGCATCCGTCTATAGTGGCCTTTCCTCCCATCATGATATAGTCATGGCTGCGGATTAATTGGTACGGCACACACCTAACATTTGTACGGGTGTATTTTTACAATTTTTGTGACGAGGGGAAAATGTATGGACTTAGAAAAGAACTTGTATGAATTTGGACGGTATCACAATGTATAAAACGTTCCAGGTATTCGTCATTGAATGCATGCATATGTTTTGAGTTTTGTCATAAGGTCACCATCAATCCTTATTGATGCCGTCCAAATTCAGCCAAATACATTTTCACCCTGTCACAAAAATTGTAACACCGTACAAATATTGCATGTGTGCCGAACGAAAAAAAACTTCCCTATGGTCATAGGCATTAGTAATGTAAGTATGGATGGAGGAAGTGATGTGGCTTGCATGTATGTCGCAGTTATGAAATGATATGAGTGACTGGATTCACCCTTGTGTACTTAAGTGTCTCGATATGGGATGAGAAGGATGGGATCAGTTGGTTCAGTTCACTAGACTAGCCTCTCCTTGTCACGTCATGTCATGTCACGCAGTATAAATAGAATGTCAGCCGGCTAAGTAGGAGCTGAGCAATGGATCTTGATCTCCTATAAATCTCCTCAACTGAACTCGAGTGGAAATATTGATATCCACCAGCCTCCGCTCTACTTTCCCCAAAATATTCTTTACCTGACTTCGTCACTAGCAAGCAGACCTTCTTATAATATTAAACTGGACTGGTACTAATCCCGAGCTATTTTCCCCGCTAACTGCTCTATTATTATAAGCTACTTCGCTTCCTATGCATGCTTAACACTGCCTTCGGCACACAAGATTCAATCAGATCAATTTTCTATGCATCTTTCCAAGTAAAAAACGTCCCTCCTCAGTTTGTCCTTCCAAAGCGCATTTAGGCTTCCGAAGCCAAGAAAAAGTTTGGCATATGTCTACATGGACTTTTTATGCGTTTTATACTGTTAGTAGACTTCGATTTAAAGATCAAAACATTCTAGTGGGACAAAAAATTACTATTTTCTATCACAATAATGCTTTTTAATATTCTTTATTAGAATTTTTGCAAGACAGAACGGTATAAAATTTAACTTACAACTTCGTCACCTACCAATTTTCAAACGTAAAGTAAATTACGGAGAAATGCTTTTTGGGTGAATGGAAGTATGGAAGCACAGTGAAAATAATTAATGCAAATGTATCATCAAACATGGGAGCATACTTATGGTACTAAAAGGAGATTAAAAAGGGAAGAAAATAATTCTGTTTTTCATGCATTACTATCAATAAGATACAAGGAGAGTAGCAGGAGTCATTACTATTAACGGGAACGAATGTCAAGGCAGTGCAAGAGGGTGATTACATTATGAGAGTAAGTGAGATGAGGGAAAGGGAAGATATGCTAAGCGCCATATACATTAAGGACTTAAGTATCAATTGTGGCACTCTAACTTTTCTCTGATAATCTCCCCAGCACTTTATTAAAAACAGATGAAGATGCCTACTCGGGGAGGATTTATAGCTACTCTCACTTCCATCAAACTTCGAAACGCTATGCTATGAAATGTTGTGTACTTTATACAGTCACTTTTTGTAACAGAATATCATCTATGCTTTTGAAGTGTATAACGTGAAGATAACATGAAGTTGCAACACGCATTTAATATAAAGTGTAATAGATGCATCTAAATGCACAGATTATTAATAATGTAATGGATAAAGTGGATCCAATTCAATTCTTCTCATCTCAACATTCGACTCTGAATGTATAGCAGCCGAGATAAGAAGCTAGAGATAGCAAAAGGGGAAAATGAAAGAAACTTCTGACAAAGGGGCTCTCTGTGCGATGCGAAACGTACTTAGAGCTGAATTATTTTTAAAGATCTCGTGAACAAACTACAGATAAATAAGTACCTCAACGTGTTATCGCTTCCTTCTTATAATGACCTTTAAAATATTTTAGAGGTCATTACGAAAATTTCAATCTGCACTCTCTAAAGTTTATAGTACTCGTTCACTCTTGTTCAATTAGTACTTTGTCATTCATTGTGCGCTGAGTACCAATGCTTATTTTACAAGAATTTTTGAATAGAAAATACTGCTATGCATAATCCGCAATCATCCCAGTAGTAAATGCGGCTCTGGAAAAAACGGAAGCAAGAAAGTATAGCAATAGTGACACTAGTGCAAACAATAATAATATAATGAGATGTCGCTAGTTTGGAGTTTATACAATGGGATCGTTTCTGCAACTCTGTTCGGAGGAGAATTGTTAAGATGTTGCATACTCAGTTTATCCGTAAATAATCAGCAAGGGTACCATGTTTTCTTTGTATCCGGAAATGCAAGAACTATAATACGTTCTTAAATAATAGCAAAATACCGTGTTAATAATGTTAGTGCTTAAATATTATTTACTTTGCTAAACATTAGTAGATAAGACTGCTACAATTGATCTGTTATTGTATTTAGTTATACAATAAGCAAGGTATTAGTGAGCAATTCTTTATGGACAGACGACATAGGAGGAGTGTATCATTATTTTGTACCGTATATTGGCTATCCATTGGCCGTAGATAACTAGTTTTACTTTACTTTGGTGTTTAATATGAGATGCAGTGCAAGGAGAGTCAAAGAATTGCAATAGCGATATAAATTCAACTTATCTCACTCAGTATCAGCAGTTCAGCTAGCATCAATACGGGTAGCAACCTAAAACCACTACTCTGTATCTGTATCTGTAGTGCATAAGTGGAGAGAGTGAGTGAAGAGAAAGAGAGAGAGAGTCGTGTGAGAAAGAACTGCCTACTTACTGTACTCACCCTCTTGAAAATTTAACATTTTCGTACACGTTACTTGGAGTTGAGCATTAGAAATGAGGGATATTCTGGGAAGGGGAAGATAAAGCACGTTTTTATTCTTTCCGCTTGCCATGTTTTTCGAGTGACTATGTACTTGATAAAATGCTCCCTGTCTTCTTTACTCCACCAAAATCTTTCTCATCTCCCTACTCCGCTACATCCATCCACAAACTCCAACCATCTATACTCCAATTTATACTTTCTTTTACCATCATCTATACGTACGCATGGAACGCACCACGCTGTGTCATATCTTTACTATTTATGAGATCATCCCATGTTACCAAAACTATCTCTCATTCACATATTCTGTTTTGCTGTAATCTGTAATTTCTAATAATAGTAGAGTGGGTATAGTATATTTTAACATAATTCGTCTTAGCGCAAAAGTTTCGCATTAATTTAATAGCAATAGGGTGTTAATTCTATAAATCTGGTTTAATTTGAATATGTAAAAGATAGATTCCTTAGATCAGCTCTATTTTGGTGTCTTTTACAGTAAGGGTCTATAATCGAGGAATCTTGAAAACATTGAGTAAGAGATACGTTATGTTGCAAATGAAATATTTATTATACCATAGCCTTACAATACTAAATAGTCTGGACTCTTGCTACAAAAATGTAAGACGTAGGATGTCCTTTTCGCGGCAATTCCGCTAGGAACCGCGTGGGGCTAAGGGCCTGAATTCCAATCCAGACCAGGCATTTTACATTGCAGTAAGTAGGGAT
>JABASI010003565.1:0-16151 GCA_019776505.1 Tomocerus nigrus
GATGCTCTGTGGTAACCGGTTACATTAGAGCACATGCAGGTGCTCTATCGTAACTTAGATACAGTCTCGTCTCGTACTTCGCAGTTCGTATCGTACACTGTTTGTAGTGAATTCCGAATTCAACAGAACATAGAGCCCAACCAAGCCCATAGAGGCAGGATTAGATGGATTGGAAATTGGAATTGGATTGGAAGGGCATAATATCTGACACGAGAGTTATTTTAGAAGTTTATTTGCTTCCAATCTAACTAAACGTCTCTGTATTCTTTCCGGTACCCGGTACCCCTGTACTTTCAGTGATATATATGTTTCAGTGGATGGGTGAGCATGGGGGAGGAAGGATAGCCAGTGATTATAGTTATGAAGGAGCTTAAAGTTGGCATTTGCACTGTATGTTTTACAGCTAGTAAAGTAGTATAAAAGTACATAGCAGCTTAGCGCTAGCGCATTATGCGAAGTGCAGCTAGAGCAGACTAGTAGACAGACACAAGGAAGATAGAATCATATGAATGTTTGCAGTTTGCGTAGTATTTGCCTGAAAGCAAGGTATAATTATTGGTAACGTGTATGGTGCATGTTCAAAGTATACTATAGTACGTGTAGGTATCAGGGTATCACGTTCTGCAAGCATGATTATAAATAAATTACCGACAACTCAATGCAATGCGATGATACCATTTCATTTGCTATGTTATGTATTTTGAGGTTTTGAGTCCTATTCCTTGTTGTGTTATCTTGTAAAAGGCAACACTAAACACATTCAAATAATAGAGACACACTTCTTGCTGCGACTTAGTATTGCCTACTACTTTACGCCACATACAGATACACGAAACTCAGCGAACACAAAATTGTGTTTACATAACATAATTGCTGTCATTTCGTCATTACCGCTCCAACTCTAGCAAGACTGGCAAACTAGCACTACATGGTTGTAGTTGTAGTAATTCTTGTAATTGTAAACTTGTAGACTGAAAAATTTGATTCTTAAATCATAAATTGGAAATCACGAAGTTAGTAAGTAAATGGTATTTTGTTCATTTTCTTGAAAATCGCTATAAAAATATTTCATAGTAATAAAATACATTTATCGCAAATAATATTTCGTGCTGGTGCGATAGGTGCGGGGGAAGTCGGGGAAGTGCTGCTGGCAGCTGGGTAAAATTAGAGATCGTTCTAACGGAAATTAAATAATCAACTTTGTATTATTTTTAGGTTATTTGGAAACACACAAACAAGAAGAGCAGATTGAAGATTTTCGCATTCATTCATATCTGTCTAGGATAATCGAAATTTTTTGTGAGAATTCGATGACGTGGTTGAATGTAGCATCAGCTGTACTGTAACTTGTTGCTGCACTGTTACCTTATTGTTCATCCATAGCAGAAACGTTTAGAATATACCCGGAAGTAGTCTTGTAATCACCGTGCGTACAGTACAACATACAAGGTTTGGAATTGTCAATATAATATTCAATATTGAAGAAAATTGAAAATCAAACAAAAGAAAAAAGAATCACGGAAAGGATAAAAGGTTAAGTCACAAGACACGGCATAATATAAAATAAATTATATATCTAATTATTTGGTATTTTACATTAGTTCTATAAAAATACCCAACAAGGGACAAGGCATTATTTCTATTACAATTTTTAAGTCGCGTAAAATAATTTGACGGATGCCATTTTTTATTAATCTGTTACAGATCAAGAGTGTGGAAAATGGTCGGAGACGAACTTACAATGGAGAAAGCGCGACTGAATAACTGCTCTGGGAATGTGGCAAATCAACACGGTTTGTCATTATCAGCATGTTCTACAGTCCCTACTCCTGGAATTTCTTCAGTAGCCCACGGTATTGCACACAACTTTATTAACGGTTTACCAAAGCGGATTTCTTCTAGTCAGTCGCAGTCAGACGGAGATTCTGTTTGTAGTAGCGACTTTGAAGATATTGAAGGACTGTGCAGACGAAGAAGGGACAGCATTAACAACCTGGCTGTAAAGTATACGTGTCTTACCGAGAAGATTTTGGCAAGAATCGAGTCTGGAGAGCCATTCTTTTCTTTAGAATTTTTCCCCCCAAGAACAAAGAGTGGAGCAGTAAATCTTTNCCCCCCAAGAACAAAGAGTGGAGCAGTAAATCTTTTGGCAAGGTTTGTGAGATTGAGATTATATTATTAATCCTTATTTCAGAAGGCCTAAGACCGAGACCAAACTCAAAGACATTGTGTTGTTTTGTGGAATTCTATTATTTATTGGGAATTTTGGAAATGATATTTTGTATATAATTTGTGTAAGGAATCATTAAAATAGTCCCCTATTTAAAGTAAATAATAATATACAGACGGGTAAGACCATGTCTTGTAGAACTCGTCGACGCTCGGTTTGACAAAGGTCCGTTTGGCAAAAAAATATTTTTTTGACAAATGACCATAACGGTCCGTTTGGCAAACAAAATGATCACTTTGGCAATTTTAGAAGTAGAAAGGTGAAGGAGAATATTATAAAATAACCTAGGAATATCATATACTATAAGAAATAATTTGTCAATAATTTGTAACAATAATTTGTAGGACACCAATTTGTCATTTATATGGAGAAAGTTCAATGGTAGTTACTTTCAGTCTTCCTCGTAGACTGTAGTTGATTTAATGTGTATAATGTGAAAGTGATTTTCTATTCACTTTTACTTATTCTTTCAGATTGTGAGAATGTTATAATTATGCTTTTAAAACTTTCAAACAGATTGGACCGAATGCGACAAGGTGGTCCATTGTTTTGTGACATTACATGGCATCCTGCTGGGAATCCGGGTGGGGATACTGAAACGTCTTCATTGACCATTGCTAGTGCGTCTCTGAATTATTCAGGATTGGACACAATGCTTCACATGACATGTGCAGAAGCCACTATCGAAGATATTAACAAACATCTAGCCAAAGCTAAGGACATGGGCATAAGAAATATTCTTGCGCTTAGAGGAGGTAATTTAAATTAAAACCCATAATTACGTAATATATTTAAGTATATTTGTGCAAACTCTGTTTATATCCTGAGAATATCAAACATTTCGCCCCGGCTTGGCCACATTTGTAGTAAAAGATGGCATGGCCATACGAAACGATTTCATTTCAGCATTTTTTAAATTAACCATTGGAACATTGGAACTTAAGGTACAGATGAATAATTTTAGGCAGCTTCCGAAAATTTTAGGTCACGAGAAACTTCTGTTAAGTGTTAAGTTATAACTTAAATACGAAAATCTCAAAAATGTAGGCCAAGCTGGGCATCCTTAATCCTTGCCTTTAGTGCCAACAGTCTATTACTAAAGATTGAAGTACCACTGCTAAACTTTGTTAATCTGTAAAAATCCCCTCCCACTTTTACTTTTCATAATAATATTATTATGTTAAACAAGTTTCCACAATCATTTTTCCCTAGATGTGTACCAATAGGCCAGCATTATGTTAGCTCTAGCTGTGTTCATTAATCATCAGAAATATATTATACCTAATCAAAATGTGTGCCCCCCCCCCCCCCCAATTAGTTGGCAACTAATACTTTTACCACTTGCGTACATGGTTATGTTCGCCTCCCTGTACAAACTAGCTCTTTGTGTAGTGCATTTTTGTATATCTACCTATTCTCCATTCTAAAATGGCAAATGCAAAAGGACGTGTTATAAAAAATAGCGGAGCACAATTTTGCATAGTATCAAGTGTTATGGTATTAATGTTTCTATATATAATCGCATTATGAATGAAAAAGATACGATTGTTTGCTCTTGTTTGTACTGATTGACTGTTGGTCATTCATAATAACCTTTTGACTTGAAAAGTCAATAGCGTGAGTCAATAGCGTGAGTTGAAACCACATGTGGTAAATAGCTGTAAAGGATGTACCTAATCATTCGTTCAATGCATGATCATGATAAAAGAGTTCACACTTTTACAAGTAGTAATAATTGATATTTTTTTCAGACCGAACTGATGATAGTGGACCAAGCGATTTTCACTATGCTACTCAACTAGTGCAACATATCCGTGCGAACTATGGAGATTATTTTGTCATTGGAGTGGCAGGTTATCCGGCTGGACATCCGGATGCAACTTCATATGAAGATGATTTAATTCATCTGAAAGAAAAGATTGATGCTGGGGCTGATTTTGTCATTTCTCAACTTTTTTTCAAAACTGAAGTGTTCATTAAATTCGTTGATGATTGTAGACGCATTGGCATCAGGGTCCCTATTATTCCTGGCGTAATGCCCATACAGGTATAAAAAATTCATTTACCGTGACTTAATATAATAACGCTATTTTTATTTAGTCTAATAAGCTAATTAAGTAGTAATGTTTATTTAAAATTGGCATTTTAGAGCTATGATTCCCTTCGTCATATGTGTAAGCTTTCTAAGCTTGAAGTTCCGCAGGAAATTCAAGATACAATTCAGTCTTTAAAAGACAATGATGAAGCGATAAGAAATTATGGTATTAATCAGGCTGTTGAAATGATCAGATCTCTTTTTAAATCTGGAGTGGCCCCGGGCATTCATTTCTATACATTAAACAGGTATGTGTGCGCGATGTTGGTATACCGATTCGCAGCTTCCGCATCTACGTTATTAATATTATTCAATTACCTTCGCTATTTACTCAGAATCAATAAAAATGGCACTCATTCAATTACTTGATAGTCAAACAAACAATAGTCAAACTCAACTGAATTGTTTGATGAAAGGGGGTTGATGACACAATGGATGAAAGGAGATTGATGTTTGGGTTGATGAAAGGGGTTTGGTGATATGAACTTGTTACATACTGCATCATTATTCCCTTTGGAGTGTTCCATTTATTTATACTAAATTATACATATATTTAGGTTTAATTTTTATTGTTTTATGTAGGGGCTTTATGTTCGTATTTGTTAGAATTTTTATTGCTTTAAAGTTTTGCTAAACTAAATGGAAAGGCTGGCACACACAAAAATCAGCGTTAATACAATGCATAGTATAATATCTGGGTATTTCATATCATTTATATTTTATTATGGCTGTAAAATTGGTATGGTTTTGGAATTACTCTTCGAGCTAGTTAATATTCAGCATTATATTTCGTTTGTTCTCAGGGAGGTTGCTGTTTCCTCGATTGCGAAGCAACTTGGACTTTGGAATGCTCAATGTCAGAGAACTTTGCCGTGGAAAGTGGTGCCAAATCATAAAAGATGTCAGGAGGAAATCCGTCCTATATTTTGGTCATCTAGACCCAATGCCTACATACATAGAACTAAGCATTGGGATGAATTTCCCAATGGTCGTTGGGGTTCTGCTGAATCGCCAGCTTTCGGAGACTTAAAAGATTATTACTTGTTTTACTTAAAGAGTAAAAGTTCCAAGGAAGAATTATTAGAAATGTGGGGATATACTTTAGACTCTGAAGTTGACGTGTGGAATGTTTTCTACTCTTACTTAAGTGGGCAAATGAACAACAACGGTGTCAAGGTTTGTTAATTGTTTGATTGTTTGTTCCAGATTTGTCTCACTATGTCCAGTCCACTGTACTGTTTGTCGAATAAATTCAGCAATAGTTTTTTGCTTTTAGGTAACTCGAATTCCCTGGAATGACGACGAACTTTCTCTAGAAACATCAGAAATATCAGAAAAGCTAGCCCTGCTCAATAAACGTGGCGTCCTAACAATAAATTCGCAGCCTAACGTAAATGGATGTTCAAGTAGTGATCCAGTACATGGATGGGGACAAAATGGAGGTTATGTTTATAAGAAGGCATATCTGGAGTTTTTTACGTGTGGGAAAAATGTACAAGTACTGAAAAAGATCTTGCCTCAATATCCACAGCTAAACTATCACATCATTAATAAAAACGTAAGATTTTTTTGCGCTTTGTTTGTTTAATGTTTAACGTTAAAAATTGAAATCCTCGAAACATAGCGTCCGCGAAATAATTAATTACTAAATGGATGGTCGTAATAAAATATTACGTGATTTACAAATAATGTACCTACACCTATATTTTATTCTTACTCACATTTAGGGAAAATATAACTACACCAACGCACATCGACACTGTCCAATCGCAGTAACATGGGGAGTGTTTCCTGGTCGTGAAATAATTCAGCCAACTGTAGTAGATCCCGAAAGTTTTCTTGTTTGGAAAGATGAAGCTTTTGCACTGTGGACGGAACAATGGGGAAAACTTTATGGCGAAGGAACAGAGTCTCGTCGCGTACTTGAAACAATTGCTGGAAATTATTACCTTGTTAACTTGGTTGACAACGATTACCCTAAAGAAACATGCTTATGGGAAGTTATTGATCAAATGCTAACGATCAGTGAAAATGAAAGCGAAGTTGATGATTCTGGAACAGAATCGGATTCTACTCTGGAATCTCGCATGCAAGAATTGGGATTTGGAATCTAGTGTATCGTTAATCGTCGAAATCGTTGATCATTTTTGATTTTAAAACCGTCCATACAATATACATATTATTATTTTAGTCTCCTCGACTCTGTCGTGCATGCGGTATTGGTGAGGGTGTAACGATGCTGCTGTCTGTAACGAATTATTTCTTTAGATAGAACTGTAGTTGATTTTTAGTGATGCTCATATTAATAAATGTTTTCAATTTCAACGTTTTTTGTACTTGCTTTATTTAGTCAAGTAAGACGTTTATATACAAAGTTGCATTTGTGCTGGAGTTTATTAATGCTAGTACTTAGTACCTAGTTATTTCATTGCATACCTACGATCAAACGCTTCGAATTTGTTTTACTTACATGGGTGGATGAACTGAACATTTCGGATACGAAATGAAAACTCAACTTTCCTTGTAGATGATTTATACTATTTCTAAAACTTGGTAACCCTACAGCATAGCAGCCAGATAGGAAATGTACCTAGGAATTTCTGGCTTCACCCCAAAAATTCTACATCGCGATTAAGTAAGTAGGTACGCACAGGACGCAGATCAACTTGCCGAAGAGTGCTAAATATGAACTAGTATCAAGTGGTGTGTTTACATTTTTGATGAAAGCATGTATGTTCCGAGTTCCATGCCTGTCCCCTGTGAGTGAGTAGTCTGTTGTGGGGTCTGGGGTACAAAAAAACCAAAGCTTTCAAAAGTACGAAAATATCCAGTTAGCTTAACGACCTGACCTGTGTTACGACTCGACGATTAATGTTAGGTTAGTGGAATTTTGAAGTAAGCTACCTTTTTGGTGTGTACACTACTTTTTTGATATACAAAGTGTTTGCGGGTGGCGGGTGATTGCAGTATTGCTGATGCTGATTGCAGATTCATGGAACCTTAGGTATTTCATAATATGTACATAATATGAAGAAGAAACTCTTCAGAGTCTAATATGTATGATTGATGTAATTATATGTTGTAAGGATTTAATTTTGAATTTTCTGTCCGTTGTTTATTTTAGAGCAGTGGATTTATGATTTATGCTGAAAAGTTCGTCAATACGTCCATAAGCCTAGGTATGATTATAGGTTGTATATAGCCGTTGTACTTACGTACGTAGCTGATTATTGTTTCCATTTACCTAATATTGATTCGATTGATTGCCGTGTATTCAGTATTTTTTTCCGAGGACTACGATCGTCAATTAAAATCCGAATAAGAATTCAGAAGACGGAAGAGCGTCAGTATAATTTTTAGAGTTGGCAGGACGGCAGGACTGTATAGTTGATAGTATTTAGGACTATAAAAATGAAGTCTAAATCTAAGAAGTCTAAAACCAGCAAGTCTTCCGTAGCTGAAGTTATAGCAAAAAGCTGTGGATTGAAGACACTGGATTATGATCCAACGCTATCTGATCTTTTCAGTAGTAACAAATACCAGATCAAGAGGGGAAAGGTAAAAGTAGATTCTTTAAGCCATGGTGGTGAAATTGATTCGGCACAAAATACAATTTCGCCAGATACGGAAATAAATATACAAGAAAAAGATGTCAAATTAAGTCATAAAGATGCTGCTTCCATTCGTGTGAAAGCTAAACAGAAGAGTCGACTGCCGGAAGTTAAGGATAAAAAACTGTATTCTGAGAAAAGCGAGAAAACTAATGGTCATGGCTTGAAAACTAAAAAGAAGAAGGGAAAGGGCATTAAAAATGAATTAAAGTTAAAAAAATCTGTTGATGACATCGCAGTTCTATTGCCGAATAATGAGTTAGACGACAGTGATATTGAATTAGAAGAAAGCCAGGATACCCCTGAGTCTGAGGCAGACGAAGCAAAATCGGTAATAAAGAATGATGCCCAAGAAAAGGAAGCTGAAGCTAAAGAGAAAGCTCCATCCATTGCAGAACTGAATGCTCCAAAAAACAAAAATCCTGAAGCAGAAGCACGAACTGTGTTTGTAGGAAACGTCCCAAAAGATTTTACTACAAAAAAATTGAAAAAGTTGTTTAAAGATCATGGAGATATTGAGGCTGTTCGTTTCAGAGGTGCCGCACCGTCGAAACCTACTCAGCTAAAAAAAGTGGCCATTTTTAGGTTGGTTAATAGTTGGAAAATTTTAATTTTCGATTTACTATTTTTTTTTAAATATGTGTTCTTGTAATGTTTTTATTTTTATTTCTTTTTGTAGAAATGAAATTCATCCGGACAGGAATAGTTTAGTAGCCTTTGTTCGGTACAAAACTCGAGAGGAAGCAGAACAGGCGGCACTAATAATGAATGGAACTAAAATTGAAGAACATCATTTAACTGTAGATCTTGCCGACAATAAAACAAGAGATGAAGAAAAGGCAATATTCGTTGGAAATCTTTATTTAAGTATGATTTTATTTCATATCATGTATTTTTGGTTATTATTTCAGTAAGCGAATTGTGAATAACAACCCAAAAAAACGGCTACTTAGTTTACATGTCGCATGTCTGCCGGCTTTTCTCGATATCTTGTTTAAAGCTGTATATTTTTTGGTTATGTTTGTGTATTGGAGGGGAAAACAACTTTCTCGTGGGTAAAAGTTGTATTTCGCGTTATTGCATTGTATAAGAAAGCAACTTTCTCCAAGGAGAAAGTTGTGTGTTATGTAGGCACGTTTTTAAAGAAAGCAACTTTCTCCTCTCATTAATGTCAAATGAACTATTATTGTTGCAACCTTTATGTAGTATAATATACAGTTACAAGTAAAAATACTCTATGCAATGCTTTCTGGTCGAAATTGACAAATTAATGGTCTTTATATTCACGTGTTAATTTTTAGAAATGAATGACGATGATTTATGGGATTTCTTTGAAGACTGTGGAAAAATACACAACGTCCGGATCGTAAGAGACCCAATAACCGGTCTTGGCAAAGGGATAGGCTACGTCAATTTCAAGGTATCGGAAAATATACTTTCATACTTAGTACCTACACACATTCTTCAGTGTTGCTTTTAAAAATTTAAAAATTATATGAAATATCCGCACTATTATTATACGTGAGAATGAAGTAAAGTATGAACTCTATTTGTAACTTGTGTATGACCGTGACAATGTACATGTACGTAACAAAAATGTTTGAATGTTTGATTTAAGGATTCAGCTGGGGTTGAAATTGCTCTTAAGAAGAATGGAACGGAGTTAAAGGGAAGAGCTATACGTATATCAAGGGCGATGACGGTAAAGAAAAAAAAGAAATCTGATTTGTCTGAAGCTGGTCAAAATAACAAAAACCTCAAAAAAAGTCACAAACCCAGTGATAGAAGCAACACCTGGAAGCAACGAGCTGACGAAAAACCTGTTTCTAATAAAATGAATTACGCAGGAGACCGAATTGCCGAAATAGGAAAATTAAAGGTACCAATAATAAATATCATATAAGGAAAAAATACACATCTAAAAATCTTAATCTCGAAAGTATCTACACGTATCTACTAAATGTGTGATTTGCAAAGTTTGATAATTTGACGTAGGTACCTTAGGTATAATAGTATTAGGTAATAATATTTGTAAACTGACAATTAACATCGTTTAATGCATTGCTTGCGCTGGAATAACTTTAAGAAAAGCTTGTTGATAGAGAAAAAATACAAGAACAAGTAGTGTAATAGTTTGTTTTTTTTTTTCAGAGAAAATCATCTAAGCCAAACCGTGGAGAAGTTAAACGAGCCCGAATCGCTAAACAACTTACAGGGAATTCAGTTGCTAAAAAGACTAAAACTAAAAAAATTAGAAGTAAGTAATGATCATTTATGATTTTAAAAAAACCTTCCCTGGAGAAGATGATGCCCACATTATTTTATAAGGCAAAATATACTGTGACATTGCCGTGCACGCTATGATAAGTTTCAATGCCTCTGTATGCTATAAGCCATCTAATCTAATCTGTTGGTTGAGTGAGACGTCAAAAAATGAATCGGGCATTTCAGCATTTGCATGTACACATTATATGTAGTAGTAGTACCTATGTAATTTCAAGAAACTTTTTCTTTGTATACAATAGATTTATTAATGTATAGTATATTATTATTATATGTAACAATCATATGCAGTTGTAATTTGTAATTGTAGCAGTTGTAGTTATTGAACAATTAAATATCTGTCTAGGTGAAACTCTGAAATTCAGCCTTTTTTCTTTTTCTTGCGAAGTTCTTCGGGGAGCAAGTGACAGTTAATTTGCGAACAATCGGCACAGAATCTCTTTGTAAAAAATAAGCTACATTCTTGACAAGTCATTTTAGCACATAGAGAACAATTTCCACCAAGTAACAAAAAGTTTGCGTTATTTCCACTTTGCGAAGTGAACGGATCTCTAATAACATAGCTTTCTTCAACAAAAACTATAGATTTACAAAAGGGTGGTTTTTTCCCTAAATAGTGATATTCTTCTCTAAGTCCACAATTTGCGCATTCAAAAATCTTTGGCTCAGCACTTTTTTCTAAAATAATCGCATCATTTGTTTGCATACTTGTTTTCTCTTGCCTTGATGCCATACTTATAATGTGATGGCTTATAACTTACGGGGCTTCCTACTTCTGGGGATAATAACGTTGGCCTAGTCTTTACTTTTTACTAAACTGCGACTGCTTAGAGGCTTCTTGTGGCCACCATAAAGGTTTCGCTATTGTCACAATATGATTTCCTAGTTTTATTTCAGTAGCTGTAGTGGCTTCTTCTATTCTAGTTAGTGCTAGCCCGTAAGAATTGGCAACATCACGGACTTTTGCAATGGCTTTAGCGTTTTCATTGATTAATTGTAGTGTAGAGGGGTCCAAATCCGTGGGCACGTAAGCTTTCTCCGACAATCTAGAATACGAATATGAATATACATAATTGACTTAATTAATATAATTATGACATAAGGTATTCTATAAAATTCTAATCTAAGTATTTACTTGTGGTCTGCTTTGCGAATACGAAATACATTGTGGAAGAAATAGTTTCTGAGTGCTTAGTTAGTAGTGTGAAAAGATCTTTCAAGCTTTCATAGGGTACCATTATATTGGATCTTTGTATACTATGTATGCATTTAATTCAAAGTTACCTAAATGGCATCAAGCGTTTCCTGACGACCCCAGTGTGATGAGTTCTGGCTGTAAGTTCCTGTCCAATGTAGCATCCTTTTTGAAAACTTATGCCATGCAAATAATCCCCATTTGACTCAAGGGGGAAGCAATTTCCAGGTGGTAAATCCTTGGTACCTTCACCAACTCCAAGGGAAAGTCTTAGCTCTTTGTAACTAGTTTCAGTCGTTCGGATTATATCTTTAGGTGGAAACTGATGTTTTTCGGGTACTAGAACTCTCCATCCTAGATCGCTAAGACGAGGGTCACCAATAGCGTCCAGTCCGTCTTCGAGAGGCAGATCTTCTCGTTTGCTGCTGGGGTTTACAAGAGGACTACAACATACTTCTAACACTATTTCGTCATCTTTCAAATTAGTAGATATTTTTTTGACGGCTGGGTTATCATTATTATCACAAATAACATTAGGGAAATTATATTTGGTATTTGTATGGTAAACGTACTTATGTGCTGGATCAAATGCAACCCACACTTGATGATTGACTTCACTAACTTCAATTTTCTTCCGAACTCTGAACAGTAGCAAATGTTTTGCCAACTTCGCTTTCACGGAGCTGTCACACTCAATTAAAAATTCTGTGCCCGATCTTTTAGAATATAAAATTGCGTCATAAAGGATCCTGCCTTGATGATTAAGAAAAAGGGTGAAAATTGCCGGTTTTGATTCCAAGTGCTGTATATCATTCGTTATGATTCCTTGAAGAAATGACTGTGCATCCGGACCGCTGACTTTAATAAGTGACCTTGAGGTTAATTCACATGCTTCTAGTTGGCAATTTTTAGGTTTACTAATTTTTTCGGCATTGCTGGAAAATGTACTGCTTGTACTGAGATTTAAATGTAATTTTTTTGAACAAAAATTGTTCAAGAAATTCACCAAGCGATTCATCTTTTACCGCTTGAAGTTATGAATGGTATTCGGGGCGGAAGATAGAGCTCGTCATCCTTTGCATTTCAACGATGTTCAATTTGCAAAGTGCTATTACGCTAGTGCTAATAAACTTGTAACTTTGTAAGTGCACTGGAATCAGGACAGGAATGATCGAATTATCGAGTAGACAGTAGACTTCATATAGGATTGGGATTAAATGAGAATGTGACTATGGGACATGGACTGGGGCATCATATCATATTATTGATGTATTATGGGACTTTATAGGACATGGATTCTGAAAATGTTAATGACAATATGTATAGGTAGGTATGAAAATAATATATGAATCTATGAATGCAGCGACTTTTTTGGAGATGCAATGAAGATTAACGGAATTGGATCAAAACATGAGGATGTGGTTTACATTTTACAAAATACTAATCTCTAATCTACTGTCTATAGCTAGATACTAGTGCTACTTATCCTTTCTGTACTACCAATACCAATACACTATGTACTTTCTTCTCACTTTTGCTACCTTTTTGCTAATAAGTGTACAAAAATTGGCAACGGGATCTTATAAATTGATTTACTCATTAATAATGTTGGTATTACATCTACATGCACATAACATTTCATGACTAAAATTACGTAGTGTGGAAGTACATTTAAAGTTTAATTAAAGTACTGCGTATACTTACACCGACAGTAATGTAAAAGTTTTTAGGACAATTATTTATGATACACCGGAACGGATACACCTAAACTTCTGTAATTGTCTCGTTTCACCCTCAATTGTATTAAATAGTTGAGTACCTACTCAATAATGTCTATCTACATCATCTATGTAGTAGTTTGCCTACTGAAATCTAGTTCTTTTCTTCTAAAATCATTTACTTACTTGAAACACACTGACATAATATTATTATTTATTATGTAGTCTCATTTAAATAGTGTAGCTATTTCCATATAGCATATAACTATGTCTATAATTTTGCTTCCATTCACACATACGTATATGTACATGGTACATGGCACATATAATATGGTATATAGGCTGTAAATAATTGGGATTTTGGGTGATGATTGGGAAATGATGGCAAGTCTTAGTTCGACATGTTATTATGTTATGTCCTGTATATTTGTAGTATGGAATTGTGTCGTGCTTGGCAGTTTACGGGCGTTCCATGTGGATTGTGATCGTGCGAATAGATGTAATAAAAGCTAGTTACACATTTTGCTTACACATATTTAAACTAATGTTATTATTCATAAGATATGGATAACATTTTTACATGGATAACTGAGATGTAGTTCCTATAACCGTATTTACTATTGAATTTTATGTGAGTGAGTAGTGAAGTGAGTATGAATGTGTATGGTAAATGGTAAAGTGTGGGAGTTAGGATTGTTTTTTCTTCAGTGGGAACTTTTTCCCTTGGTGCGGACCAATGAGACGATGCCTTCCCTTATTCGGTCATCACATCACGGCACTCTGCCATGCCATACCATTCCTATCCAGTACATGAAGACGTGCAGTGCTAGCAGACAGACACTACACATTCAGCTTCCATTCCACTGAAACGTAACTGTGTGTGTATTCATTGAACACACGTAGAATAGATATAGAAAAGGGGAACTTTAAGCAACGAGGTATAATAAATGTGCTCTTATAGAACTTCTTAAGATATTCTCTTAACCTGGATTTGTATGGTTCATACACAATTAGGTGTATATGTATATTACCAGCTTGTCTCTTGATATTTAGCGTTGAGAGTATCTTTATCGTGTGGAGTTTGCTTCAGTTTAACCGTATAGTAGTAGCACGGTCGTATTGGTATTGCCGTATGTGCGTTTGAAGAGACTACGTGCTATCTCAAGAACACAAACTAAATATGAGGGAAGGATGCAGAGAAGAAACCAGAGTTTCAAGCCAAAACAGCCTTCAGGCCAGATGAGGATGAGAGGAGCGAGAGTCGGTATTGAAATCTCTTACGAAGCTTCAGCAGCCAGTCAGTCAACTTCCTTTAGCAAGAGAACAAGCTCCAAGGCTCCAACATCTCATTCTGAAATTTGACTACAGCATCACTAACCAACTCTCCTTGTCGACTTGATCGTGTACAGACCATACACATCTGCAACTTTTGGCTAAAATTATCAACAATCTATTGAAACAACGGTAATTCTGAAATTAAGATTTATTATTACTTGCCTGGAAATATTTTTTTCGGATATTGCAAATAGCCCTGCCTGCATCCAAGCACATGGCATCAATACTGTTGTGATGCTCATAACTTAAGTTTTTCAGCTGTCGAATCTATCACAGACGAGTAATATTAGAGTTGACATCAACTAATATTAGATTTCCGCAACAAATGTTTTATAGTACTTCATGATCCAAGTGAAAGAGAGTTTACTCATCACGTTACTTTGTCAGTGCGTTTGCAAAGTGACATAACTTGTATTGGAATAGTGACTTAGCAGCGACCTCCGCGTAAAATAAACTCATTTTATCAAAGACAGTGTGGTTAATGTGTCACCTTAGATTATTGAATCACTAATAATTTGTCAGCAAAGCTATAAACATGAATGTGTGTGCCATGACGTGACGCAAACAAGTTACTGTTGTAGCCATAAATGTTATTTTGAACTAGTTTTCCTTGTTGGACCTTCTTGGAGTGGTGTAGAGCTGAAGTTTTATTGCCCGACAAATTAACATAACGGCTTTAATTACATTGACATTCTGATTTCTACAATTCACTTCGCTTCGTGCTTACACACTGGAAGCAACAGGATTTATTTGCAAGGAAAGTGCAATTTAGTAAAACTTATAAGAACTATTCTGAAATAAACACTATTTTACAATAGTGAAATAACACCACAAGTTACATCTGGAAGTAGTAAACTTGAACAAAGATGTTTTCCGACGGGAATTTGGTTGGCGACGGATCCTGGGAGCTCAGGGTTCTGGTCACCGATATGAATGAAGAACCTAAGACTCTGAGAGTCAAAGGAGACCTCCACATCGGCGGTGTCATGCTTCAACTGGTGGAAGATTTAGGTAAGTATTTTTAATCTCTTCTTCCAAACTCTTGTTACAGAAACTCATTCTCTGTCTCCTCCGTGTACAAATCCATGTGAAATTAGGACATGAAGTCTTTGTTTTCCTTCTTAGAAAAGAAACAGGTGACAACCGATATCTATGTACTTAAGTTATGCATAAGTATAATATAACAGCATACCGGCCTCATTCATTGAGATTAAAATAAGACTCGAGTAACACTCTGTTAATCGAGGATTCGAAACATTTGTTATACTAGTGATACTAGCACTAACTGCATATATACGTCTGTACAGAAAAGTTGTTTAACGGATATGAATGTGCTGCATGGTGTCTAGGAACATAAGGTGTTTGTGGAGTGTATATGTAATGGTATTTTTTATGCGTACATTATAACCTTTCCATTTACAAGTCGCACGTGGACAAGCCGTTAAGAAAGATAGGTCACGAAACACAGCACTACAGTTGCAGTATACTTATCCCATATGAAAACATCTTTCACCATCTTAAAACTCTGGAGTTCATTTACAATAACTACATTTAGCGCTGTCTTTTACGTAATAATCTGCATAGCAATTTGATTTTCTTTTCAGCTGACATTAGAGTACTTTTTTACTTGGCTGCATTTTTTAATCTTGTTTCTTTTAATGTACCTCACGTAAGCACATAACAT
>JABASI010003566.1:0-16151 GCA_019776505.1 Tomocerus nigrus
AACAAATACATTCATATAGGTAGTAGTTCTGCTCCATTGGTCGCTATCCTATCAACAATGCTAAAGTATACTGTGGCATCTTTATCAATTTTCGCCATTAATTTACTGGCAAAATATATTATCAGATCCTATCTCTTCTCGTACACAGCATTGTAATATTGTGAAGCTATGACTGTAGACTTTTTTGCACCGTTCTAACTGACTAAGTCTCTGAACTGAACCGAAACGGGTTCTAAGGAAATTGCATGACCCACATATACATGAATTAATCTTAAAGTGTAGATGGGGAGATTGTCTTAAAGCTCTATTCTCTGTAAATATAGAGCTCTAAAAAAGCCTTCTCTTTCTTCGCTTCCGCTTCATTCAGCCATAAAACAAGATATGGAGATGTAGCCAGAATATTTATAGCGATACATGCTGGGAAACATAAAATAACAGAAACAAAAGGAAATTGTTCTCACTCTCTAAGAAATCCGTACGAATGCATGCCATACATATATGTCGGAGGCACAGCTGCTTTTACATTAAACTTTGGCGAAACATAACAGGCAATTCATGTATCCTTTGTTTGGCAAAACTTCTGCAAATTACACGAAACAAAAACCATTTCTTTCCGTTTTACATGGTCAAATGTGACTAAAAGTACGTTACTAACAATGGCTACATATATTAACGGATAATAATAACCTTCATCATGTAGGTATAATCGAAAGTTGCTACCATTCTGTACTAACAATTGGATTGTGTCTTGTATTTTAAAATTATCTTATGTTTGGGATATGTAAGATGCCAAGTCGACTTGAAAGAGTGGTAACTACATAGTTTGACTTTACATGGAGTTATAACGTTTGACTATATTCTACGAAACCAGACATTTTACATGCAATTACTATGTTAAAACAAAGCCGTGAATATAATAAATTAGTTTCTGCACTCCTGTCATAATATGTTCCTTATTTCTGTCAAGAACGACATAACAGCAGCTCATAACTTCACATTCTGTGACAAAAACATTGCGCGCGAAGTCAAAATTACTAAAATATCCAATTACAATTTAATGCACATCGCTTTAAAGTAAATATAATTAAAGGTGAATAGAGAGAACTAATGTTCTTTGTACATTCAAGGGAAAGGAAGGTCTAGATGGTTTTGTAGCAAGACTTGCAAAGTATTTAGGAAAACGGATATGGATATAATGAGGCGAAAAAGTACACATAAGTAGCACCTAATACTCACATCCAATTTATTCGGAGAAATTGCAGTGGCTAAAACATGGGAAGAAAAGTACATGCAATGCAATATGTAGTGCTGTAAATGAAAGTTGGTGTTGAATTAGCGAGACATGTCAAGATGATTAATATAACGTCTCAGTTTATATTTTAATGGAAAAATCATTCCTTTTACTTCCAGCAATCATTCTCAGCATCCGTACAGCTTTTTTAGAATATCTCTTTTGTCTAGTGAGTCTCTTTTCTTTTCTCCCTTCCTTTCTTTCTTTGTTAATACAAAAACGACTACTATAACGTTACATGCTATACATTTACATTGCTCATATACTGAAACCGGGTGCACAATACTACACAATAGTATAAACCTGTAACTGACATTCGTTGTATAAGTTAGGACATAGGTAGCAATTTGTTTCTAATCGTTATCCCTGTATAAAATTTCCTGCTTTCCTATTATTTCCCTCATTCTGCCTCTCTCTCTCTCTCTCTCTCTCTCTCTCTCTCTCTCTCTCTCTTTCTGTGTATGTATATTAACGTTTCGTCAAAAGGTGCATGCAAACTAATTGCAAGTTTTACGTTTTACTAAGCAGCATTATATACACGACACAATTTCTTCCCTTCTGCTTATTTAGCTTGCTTTTCATTCTCCCTTTATATCCTCTCTTATCAAATCAGATACCCAGGTACTTACTAATTTTCCACAATTCAACTCAACTGCAGAACTACAACCTCCATCCTTTTCTATGCTTCCCATTTCTTTTCTTTACACTGCACTGCAGCTACTTTCTCTTCATTCCTGCCACAGTCCTTTCACTTAATTCAACCCAGGCTGACGTTCGCATTTTCTATAGAAAAAAACAGTTTTACTATTTATAATATACAGTACTATAGCGCATAGGTTGGCTAAATATAAATACTTTACAAATTGACATTGGATAAATAATGCAGATAGGTATGCTTATGGTCACAATCATACTATGTACACGTGGAAAATTAAGTTTATTGATTTTTTACATTCTAAAATGGTTTTTTGAAGAATTACTCACTTATACAGAAGCCTAAGAAGCAATTATCTATCATACGCGTATCGGAAGGATGCTAAACTTTAAACAGGCAATTTTATTATAAGGTGGTAATATATTTTTGGTTGAAATAATTTATCTAGTATCACCTCCTGTATAGGATTTTCAAAATACGTTATTATTAATATCCTTTCGATGGTGTACCTGTAGAAGATATACATAAATATCATTCTGACTATAAATTAAAGTTGCCGGATTCCTTTGCATTACATGTAAAAATAGGTAGGTTACTAATTATTGGTAGATTGATTTAAATTCTTAAAAAAACCTGTGTGCAGAAAATATAATAAAGCATTGCTATTGACTTTAATAAGTCAATTATAAGGTATAATAAGCCGCGCGTTCCTCGTAAAACACAAACAAACAATCTCGGTGTTTAAGTATGTGCTAAAGATATGATGGTAGAAGATCGTAACTCGTAGCGGTAATATCCGAAATATAGTTGGAGAGTGTGATTTAAGAGTGAGGATGAAAGTTAGTCGTTAGCGTAAGAAAAGCGCTGGAAAAGAAAGTAGAGCAGAAGACATTTCTTACTGTTAATGGCCAAAGAAAGTGCGTAATATTATTTAATAATAAACCAGGAATAGGTATAAGCACTTTTCTTATTATGGGCGATTTGTATAGAGGGGCTCTGTAGTGAATATTCTTTATGCAATATAACAAGGGACAAGTTCTATGGTATGAGGGAGGGAATATAATATGAGGGCTATATTGAATTGGATTGGAGTACACGTCTACATTTTACATAGTAGTGCTGTAAATATCAAGAGAAAATTTAGTATGTACGTAGATTTTACATTAGCTTCACCTCTAGTCTTAACAATATTAGGGGGATAGCTTAAACGATAAACTCTTAACTCACCCAAGTGCAGGTTTTAATAGGAGTTACGAGTTATTATTATATTTTAAGTACTCGCTTCTCTAATTTATCTCACTATGTAAATACTATTTTGCGCTAAAGGCTACTATTAAACTATAATACTCTTTCACTATAAAGTAAAGAACGTATCCCTGTATACCGTGCTAACTGCCTCTACCATTCTACCCTCTAATGCTTAGACTTCTAAACTCAAGATGTGTGAATATCGTCAAATGCACTAATATTAAGATACTATAGAAGAATTTAGAGTATACGTTTAAGTAACATTAAATAATGTGATATTCGAGCATAACATCACAAAGACGCTATTATAGAGTTACTACTAGCTAGAGCTAAGCATAATAATATAATTTTGTTATAGTTATAACCAAAGAAAGTAACGAGTCAAGGCACTCAACCCAATTCAACGATCATCCTCTTTTATTTAGGTACGTCGTCTCGTTTAACACTTGCGACTAACATGTTGCCAAAATGTAACTAGAAGACTGTCTTGTGTATTTATTGTGCACTGCAGCACTACGGCTAGCAGAGGAAACAAGATAGGCTTTACTGCATGCATTCTATCAGTCCTCTCCTCATACTTTTCCTATATCAACATCAAATCAAGGTACCCGCTACATAGAGAACGGAGAGAAGATGAATATCTTGATGCGACTTATAGGATAAAATTCTTGAACATTATCCTTTGTTATGTTTACTATTATCAGTGTTATCTATACAGATTCAGTTCTATGTAGTTGTGATATGCAATTCAACACACTCAATGGTTAATGGCGAGGAATGAAAACATCAAAATAAATGTCTACTATTCTATCCCTACGACGCACAGCACCAGTTTTCAAATAACCAATTCAAAATCTTAATATTGTACTGTGCTGGTAATTTGGGAATTAATTTGTATGGCGTATCCAGGAATTCGAAATTGCCTTATCAATTTGTGAACTCTGTTCAAAAATGCAATATGATGTAAATCTGAACTTTCAAAATCCAAGTTGGAAGCATGTGCTGACTGAATAGCTTTGTTTGTCCTTGGCGTGCTGAAGCTCTTCTTTTCCACTCCACTACCTATACACTTTACTTACACCCTGCGCTGCCTGCGTTTGTGTGTTGGTAATTTATTTGCATGTTTAGATTCTTTTCCCTCGACATTTTCAAGGTGATTTTAGTCCTTTCTTAACAAGGAAAGTAGAATAAATATACTGTTTCTTAATGATGGAATTAACATTTGAGTGTCAAATGTTAGTGATGCAATAAACGAGAAATTCATATTGAGCGTTTGCATAGTGTATATCGAATTCGAATCCAACTTGTAGCAATCCAACTTGTAGCAAAAGCTGTGAGCTTACAAATGTGTTGCCAACTTAAATGCAATTCTACCACATAATAATATTATGAGCTTATCATTAGCGTTGACACTAACATTATGAGTACCTTTCGAACATTTAGAACTGCTGTATCCATAAAATACAGTTGTAAAATACTCTGCGGTTGTCATTTGAAAATGGTTCCTACGTGGTTCTCAGATTAGTTTTAATAAGAGTGTGAATATGAATGTAATATTTTACAGATTGAAGAACAGATTAATGACAGACAGAAATTACAGACATTTATGAATGTAATATTTTTCTGTACTAGTTCGAAATTGTAATTGCCGTCATCAACAAAGTCGTTTTCTTCAATGCCTACGTTAATTTAAACATAGAACATTGATTTGTGGTAATAGAAAATGCCTCTTGAAACCTCGAATTAAAATGCGAAACACAATAAAACACCGAACAATTAAAATGAGCTAATAAAAAAACAGTAATCAAAACAAGATAATAGGTCTATAATTTTAAAATTCTCGGTGATGATCTCAATTTTTATTTTCACTTTTCATCGTGTTCTTTTGCATGTTATTTCACAAAATAAGCTACATTAATAATGACTGAGGCAACATTTGATCCTGCCTGGCCCTTTTGAGTCTACATTAAGGGCCACTTTCACTTATCGCTTTTCGGTATATTAGATTATGCTATGATAAATTATTATTGATAAGCCTATTATCGTAACTCTTTTATTCTGTGATAGAAACCGGCTAAATGGTAATCCAATCGCACGGAGAAAGGAAGTTTTTCCTATTCATCTCATATGAACATATATATCATATAACATAATCATAACCTTGTTGAAAGTGAAACGACATTTTTGACAAACACTATTATGCATACGAATCCTTTGCTTTTCAAGATGATATGATATGCTGCATCATTTATAATGTTTATTGACAACGGTGGAATAATTTTATGATTATTGTATACTCAATGTTAATGGCCCTTGTCATAAGTAGTTTAAGTATAATTTACGAAAGTTGAACATCTGATCTTATAAGCGTATATCTTTAATTACAAAGTCGATTGCTTAACTACTCTCTTCAATTACTTTCGAATGAATGAGTTCTCCAGAAGTCGACGGATGAGTGAATGTTAATAGGGGATTCAAGACTTCTACGAGTGCTTTTGCTTTCCTAATTTCGCCTTGCTCTGCATTGTAGGATTCTTCTCTAACTTACAATTTCAGTCTTCCTTACGGTTATTCTAATAATATGTGATAGTGATGAAATATATGACGAACTTTTTCGTATAAGTTCAAATACTTTCTCCAGGCTTAACACAGTTAGATAGGCATCATCTCATCACTCTTTCAAAATATACATCCTGATAAATTTCTGACGTAATAAGATATGGGCAAAAAAACAAAGTTTCTCAGTAAAATGACTTGGCTTCATTGAAATGTAAATGTAGTGATTCCGAGATTGCTTTAGCAGTATACCTAGTATAAGGTGCGCACATTAAATATGTATAGAATTATGTCCTTTGTATTGTATTTTCATTTAGCCACGTGTGCACCCAGAAAATGTAGATAATAGCAGTCATTTATTCCATTATTATAAACGATATTCCACAGTTTTGGAGCTAACGATCGAAAATATAATTTGCATTTTTAGCTGTGGTGAAGTCAAGCTGAATTCACTGTTCGAGGCGATTATTTATGTAGGTAAAGTCACTACCGTAGTGTGTGGATGTCTTAGAGGCTGGCAGTTTTGTGTTTATAATAGTAGTTGCTCACCTGAAACAATATCAGAGCATGACATAGCAATTAGGTGGCTAGCTAGGAATATTTATTAGCGGATATTAGAGTTTTATGTCGCTACAGACTAGAGACTTGGTTATAAATGTGTGATGCTATTGTTTTAGGCTTTTCTATAGCCCTGTTCAAATTTGTATAATGCTCTTGGCTAAGAAGATAGGCAGGCATGGCTAAGATAGGCACAGCATGCATGAATAGTTAAATGAGAAGTATCCATGACTTGGAGCATCGTCCTGTCCTCTCATCTACCTCTGTGTGTGGTTGGTGTGTGTTAAATTTCCTGACTTGGTTTCGTTTCGTTTGGCACAGTTTGCCTGATGGCTTTCTCCTGCTCTTCTTCCTTTGTTCATTCGTCCAAGCTTGAATTAACTTGAGCTTTTGACTCAATTTCCAACTTTCCACATCTACAACGTCTTTGTTAATTCAGTTTGCATCACTTGTATCACAAAGGGATACCTATTTTCTTGTCCTCTCCCCACATTAATGCGTACATTGTATCCACCACTAAACTAAACTCTTGCAAGACCACGCAGAACCACTTCCAGTTAGTCTCCAGTCAAAAAGAAACTAAAACGACCATTTCTTCCTCCTACAATTCAGTGTCTAATCCAAAGATTAGGCTACTGTTGTTTTACATCACTCTATTAAGTTATATACTTACCTGTCGTTACTTAAATAACTTTCCAAAATGGCAGCAAGAGGCATAGGTAGATTTGTTTACAATTATCTACAGTATTATCAACGTAGAAAAATATTAATTTCCTTAACATTAAATCAGGTATGCTGATGAACTTTTGCGTGGTTGAATGAATGATGGTAAAAATGATTGATAAGCATTAGATTTGAATTTTGGATGTCCACCATTGATATTGAATAAATAATTAAATTAAATTATCTACACAAGCAAATCAAGAAGTAACTTTTTTTTCAGCCATTGAACTGCTAAACAGTAATAAATTTGCTAAAGTGTACATTGTACAATGAAAATGATTATGCAGGAGGAGGTGTAGTAAGTTGATGGTTGAAACGATGTTTATTGTCTTCAAAAAGCCATATCGAATGTTGGGTAATGAGATTATCATGCTAATGCCAAGAGGTAAGCGTTAATACTCATTGTTAGTATTAAGCGATATGTATCTGTCAGCATTTGCCTTGTGAGTTTGTCTGAAAGTGGAAATATTACATAATAAAGTGTAGTAAAGCTGTGAAAATACAGGGGTCTTGACATGTGTAGTGAATTGTACACGATCGTGATAGAAAACTGATACGTATCACATCGTTTCACCTTCCTGACTTGACTGGAGTTGACTTGAGCCAAGTTTGTGAGAGTTGAAAGAGGGGAGCTTAAGTTAAGGTAGAGGCCGAGTGATGTGTCTAGCCCAGGACATAGAAACACTTAGGTCGCAGCCGAATCATGAACTTAACTGGTGAACTTACAAGTTATTTTAGTTTAGTTTAGCTTAGGTGCCCCAGCTCAGCATTTTACTTTTCTAGCCTCACGCTCTCTCTCTCTCTGGATATATTGTAGTTTGTGTGGAGTGCAGAGTTGAGCTCAGTTTTGGGTTCAACTTGACTATATACATGTACTAATGTAACATTAGCCGAATTCGTGAGAGTAGGCAAACACGTAGACAGCGTCAGTCCGTTTAAGTTCAGCTCAGTTTGCTTGCTTCTGTTTCTACTTTCTATGTAGTTAGCTTTCACTTCTTGACCTGACTCTTTTATTATACAAGACACAGAACTATCCACGCTCAAGTTAGAGTAGGTACCTTGGCTCTGCTACTTCCATACTATGCTCTCTTTCTCTCTCAGATTCTCTATTTATATTGTTATAATATATTCTCTATGAGAGTATTTACTAATGTAATCCAATATAATATGGGTTATATGACTCTAACTATAACTATTGCTAAATAAATAGGAGTTAGTTGAAAGTGAAGTTAGAAGTACAAGACTCTTAACTTTGCCTCCAACTCTCTACCATTTCAATTATCGTATTGATCTAATAATACGGAGCTAGTGCATACCTCTACCTGCCTACCATTTCTTGCTACTAGCACTACTACTACTACTAGCTTCTTGTATTTCCTTGAACATTAAGAACAAGTGCAACTTACGTGTACATTTAACAAAATGCACGAGGCCTGTGACTACTTATTTAACAGGAATTTCTCTCGGATTTCATTCTATTTTCTATCGGATTAAAGTAAAGTTGCAAGATTAAGAATGTAGAGATTATGTAATGGAGCTTGACATGACTATGCTATCATCTGTACAAGTAGTTTGCTGATATTCTACTAAATTCCAGTGTGTACATTAGTTACTTATTGTTAGTTTAGTCTTGTACTGCGAAATAGTTAGAAAAAACGTGCCATCACGAACAAGTCGTTGAAAGAAAAGGAGTTTGACATTAGATTGGATACGTGTAATCGTAATCCTGTTACAATGGATACAGTTACAGAATATTAGAATTATAAATACTTAGTACAGTAGGACATGCATTGCAGCCACAGCCTTACAGCGTCAATATGAAGTCAGAGTCCAATGTGTATTGACATTGTGCGCCAGTTTCCTATTCTGTAGTGTAACAGTGTAGTGGAGAGGTAGTACATGCTAACTAATAAAGTGAAACTCAGTATAGTAAATATAGGAACAATAAGTAATAGCGTGGGGGTTAAGCTAGTTTTTAGTCAGGTTTCTAGGTAGAACTGGTAGAAGAGTGGAGTAGATTAGACAGACTGCAGCCGAAAGCTCTCCTCCTCCTTCCATCCACTCGCTTACTCAAGTATTGATGTGCAGATTAGACTTTAATGCAAAAAAGGCAGTTAGCTTAATAGATACTGTTACAAGGAAAGCATAAGAAAGTTGATGCAGCTCTTCTCGTGTCCTGCTCTATTTTACTTAGTGCCCTTCTATTTCATTTCCTTCGCCTTATGTCTGTTTCAGGAGGAGAACAAAAGTTTCCTTTCCTCTCTTGTACGCATTGGTACGTAGGAGGCAATCCATATAAAAAATATATACTAGTACATATAGATTTGTAGCTATATAGGTACCTACACTAAATAAGTATATATTTACTATCCTTATATATTTTAGGAATATCTAGCAGAACTATTTTCAAGCAACATATCACATAGACGCTAATACATTTGGATTGCTATTCCACTATTGACAGAGGGAAAAGCATTGGATTATATTCTTTTTCACATAGTGGAATACCTATTAGCTACTTTTACTTATACGTTGGTTGAGCTTGTGGTAATGGAAAATAGTAGAAGCGTAACTGCTAAAGTTTTTCTCCTGCCCAACTCCGCAGTCCAGTTAGGTCCAGTCTATTTCTATCAGGAGTAGACGTACATTAGAAATGTATTCATTCATTGGTAACTAAAGAGAGAATTTTTGTGGGCAAGTCAGGAGGCTACTTAGGAGACCAATGAAAAAGGCTTCAACCTCAACGAGCCGAGGATTTCTAAGTAGGTAAGTAGATTCATTTAGAGGCACAGATAAATATCTTCTTTCCCTCTTCAGCTATTTCAAAGAATTGTTTTACTACTCTTCTTTCTCCTTTGAATAGCCCTACGCACGTGTGGTCCAATGGACGACGTATAAATTTACCTAAATACCACACTGTAGATAAAATCATCGGCTTTACTATATAGGCAGATAGTTCTTCGATCGCCTCTTTGCTCTTCGCAAGTAAGTGCCTACTTGTTTTATTTCTCACATGATCAAAAACGTATTCAGAGATTTTAGGTATTAGAAGAATGGGGATATTCGTCCCGTATGGAATTTCTGCGCCTATATCTCTGTGAAGAAAGAGATGGATGAGATTTTCTACACTACTAAAGTAAAATTACTGCTGTAATACATGTGTATAGTGTAGATCGTTAAAGAAATAGAAGTAGACATACTACGAAGGCTTTCGTTCGTCCGAGAGTTGAATCAGAATTAAAATAACCACAAACTAATATGTATACATAAAGGTATAGTATATACTTAGTTAGACTAAATGGGATATCTATGATAGAATCCAAGTTGATCTATATATGTACAGCTTCTCTCAATAAATGAATAGATGGATGCTTTTACTTTCGTGTCGTTTCCGCTTGCTGACTGAGAGAAAGTGTATGTACGATGACTTTAAGCCTAATAGATTGTTGGAGGAAAATGTAGTCTGGAATACAAATACATTTAATAGTGTCTAGCCACAGTATAAGAAAGCAGAAGAAAGTCTCACTATGACTATCAATATAAAACTACTAAATATCCCATTTGAATGGTAATACTAACCCACAAACTGTGCAAATATAAAGCTCTCTATTAGTAAAATATATAAAGTACCTACCTAACGTCGTCAAATGCAAATGCAAACATCCCTACATCCTACAACTAATAATGTATGGATATGGCGTATTATACGTTTACGTGCATCTTTAGAACTGATCATTTGCTATTTAGTATAGTGAACGCACACATTATGTCATAGGTTATGGAGCCACTATGTCATTTCATATGGCTTTGCTTTGGCTTTTACGCTACCCGCATTCCCAGCATCTGTGCATGTGTAATGTCCAAAGAGAAACCTAGTCTGGAAGGTCAATTTCACTAATGTAAATTCTTATTCATCTTCCTTTGACAATTCTCTGTGGTTTTTAATTGTAATTCGATTTCAATTAGCAGTGTAACATTTAGTGGGCGTTTTGGTATCATAAATATTTAGTTATCATTTTAATGCATTGACACTACCTAATTACATTGCATTCAGTGTTGATTTTCCAATTAACTTTGGAGGCTAAAGACGGTCCCGACAAAATACACCGCCTACACGCTTTCACCACCACCGCTTTAGCCCGCTTGTTTGTTGCCCTATTAGTAAAATTGGAAACCTACCTAACTCAATATAATACTATTATAGTGTTGCCCGAAAGTCTGGAAGCGGTGGCGGAGTGGTGCATTTTTTCAGGGTCCGCTAAATATAATATGAAGCATTGACTTTGTGCATCGCATATTATTATTATTACTACATATTAAGCAGTATGAATAATTTATGGGTTTTGCTGTAGAAATCTTGGAATTTTAAGATCGTTAACGGTTTGCCTACCAGTCTAGATAGCTTTGAAAACTGCGATGCATACATAGGAGCAAGACATTTATAAATGATAGATAGTATCTTTGACTGTAGA
Source organism: Tomocerus nigrus (assembly GCA_019776505.1). Classification (NCBI taxonomy): domain Eukaryota; kingdom Metazoa; phylum Arthropoda; class Collembola; order Entomobryomorpha; family Tomoceridae; genus Tomocerus; species Tomocerus nigrus. The sequence continues at coordinate 11,504 of JABASI010003566.1, forward strand.
ATGCAAGGACATTAGCATGAGTAGTAGTAAAATAATGTGTGACATGACAAGTATACCAATGCTTGGTGGTTGTAACCTAATTTGCAAATGTCATTGTGGGACTTGTTTTGAGTTCGAAAGACGATTCGATTAGACAGTGCAAAATGAGGCAAAATACACAAGAGTGATCTCCGCTATTGAATGGAGAGTATTTGTAGAGTTAGTAGAATATTCACACATCAATAAGCACTGCTACGAGGGTAATAGTATTTTGTGGTTTATTCAGATTGTTAATTTCGTTTTGCAGATGCCCCGGGATGTAAGACAGACAAGAATGTGATAGTCGGTGTGTCAAAAGGAGAGAGAGTTTCAATTAAATGCGAACTCGAGGCTGATCCACAGGAAGTGAACTTCCGTTGGGATTTAGCATCTTCCGGCCAAATGATGCAAGTTCCGCCCTCTCGGTTTGTCAACAGCGGTGCTACCAGCATCCTCCACTACGCTCCCGTTTCCAACCTTGACTACGGCTCCTTGTTCTGCCGTGGAACTAACATCGTCGGAGCCCAGATGGCTCCTTGCGTCTTTCAAGTTGTTGCAGCTGGTTCGTACCTATTTCTACTTTCTCCCCATACACTTTCTATGACTCTTACGTTTTCGTCGTTTTCACGCCCAAATACCATTACACCAGAAAATACTTAAAATTCAGCTCTACCAATGGAAATCATAAAATATCAACAATCCACGATATGTCAAAAATGATTACAAGAACGATATGCCATTTTTGCCTATAATTTCAAATAAGAGTAGAGAAATTTGTAGAGAAAGGAAAGAGAAGAGTTTGCTAAATAGATTTAAAAATAAGTTATTTTTACAATTGATATTTATTTTCTTTCAAAATTTAATGTAAAATGTTTAAAATATAATTTCATCATCAAAAGCGTGTCATTTACACGAAAATAATTTAGGGACTTTCACTATGCCCTAATTTCATAGGATAGGCTTATAATTATATAGGAGTGAATTCTGCAAGGAGAAAGAGAAAGCTTTTTCCATCTTTGTGGAGAAAGGAAAACTAAAAGGGCGGAGAAAGTTCATGTTGTTAAAGTTTCTCCGTCGTTCGTCAGAGCGAGCAAGAGTTGGTAAAGTCTTGCATGCTTTCACCTACCTTCTCCTTATGCATTGGAAAAGATCTCACGTTACACTGACTGTCTGTTACGGTTAGCATTTCCTCAAATGTTATATAAATCTACATAGAGGGAAGGTGGACTTCACAGGGAGAATAATATATAAGCTAGGGAGTGGAGGAAAAGAACACGATCGCTACTACGAAGCGGAAACAGAGTAATCTTTCTGTCCTAGAAAGTAATATATCATAAATGTGCCCAAACCTTTCCTTTTAGTCACATGGAGAAAGTTCGTCTCTCCTTTTCCTTACTTTTGTCGAGTATTTTTGTGAGAAAAATTAATCTTTCGTTTTTATCGCCTCCACTACATATGTTACTGTTTCCCTCAATTCCGCTTTGCTAGGCATTTATAAAAGGCCACACTGTAACTTCCACGAAGGTATACTTTTACATTAGGCACCTACATGCACTACATCATACAGAATTATGTTAGAAGAATGTAAAAGCCTTTTCAAGTTCCCAACATATAAGCATCTACTTTATATATGTAGAAGGTATAAGTATATAAGTATATCAGTGTCGATTATTCTGTCCTACGTAGTAACATAATTCCAATCTTATTCATTTTATAGTGCCCACGTAGCTTTACGTATGCGTAACATTTTGCAATGTATAAACCATAGTTCATAAGTGGCACATGACTATATACATACATACATAGTAGGCAGAGCAGAGGGTTTAAGTGTGGCCACTTTGAATGGGGACGAAAAGTCAAAGGTTTTATGTAGTCGTTTGGTTTAGTCAAAAAGAAAACTATGTCTCGACATGAAAATCGGCTTTCCATTACAAAGAATTATTACTCACGTGTCTTTCTATTCTTAAGCATTGTGTTGAATTGAGAATTGAGACGACTTGCCCTCTCACATCAAACTTCACTAAAGTTGACTAACCCATGTACACTACACGGTGACTTTTACCAGTTTCGCCCACCATTACAAACACAAATAAGGGATATACACTACATGCTTGCCTCACCTCACACAGAGATGAAAACTAACACATGTTTTGTCATCTACAATTGTAGATCTTATATGTAAGGTCACAAACTAACATTTAAATCTTTTCTCAGTAATTAATTGTAGTATGTAATTATATTTACACCTTATACTTACAAGTTACAATATATTAGCTATAATATAATAAGGATTCATAATGGGAATAGATAAATCAGTAGTATAAGCAAAGTTAAGTCAACGCCAGTTTGGAGTACGTGCCTGATTTACTAATGAATTATCTACAATGTTTGATGACAATATTTATCTTCCAGAAATATGGATCTGCATTATTTCTTAAGTGATAATGTTCCTCTTCGTGAAATATTGTCAGGGAACAGTAATGGCTGAGCCATATAATTTTGTAAAAATGAGGAGTTGAAGGCTAAAGTAAGTGGGCTAAATGGGCTGACGTGACAAATGAATATTGTATGTTGTCTTTTCAGAGAAACCGTCCCCAGTGACCAATTGCACAGTGTTTAACGAGACAAGTGAGTCAGTGGAATTGAGTTGTGACGAGGGTCATGATGGAGGTCTCACTCAGCATTTCGTCCTCGAGGTTTTCGAGAGTGACTCGACCGAGCTCCGTTACAATGCGTCGAGTAACTCTGCTTCTTTCCATTTGGGCAATCTCACGCCTATCGGAACTGGATTCCGCGTCCTTGTCTACTCTGTCAATGCTAAAGGCAGAAGCGACCCTTTTCGGATTGATGAGCTCATCATTAGACAAACGGAAAAGATTATGGGTCAGTTGTTTTTCTTATTCTCCCTCTTGCTCTGTTACTACTAATACTTTGTTCATTATAAATATAGTTAGATCCTCTATTCATTCTATTCAGAATCTTTGCTCTGTTACTACTAATACTTTGTTCACTTATTCTCCCTCTTGCTCTGTTACTACTAATACTTTGTTCATTATAAATATAGTTAGATCCTCTATTCATTCTATTCAGAATCTTTCATTTTAAGAATCGATTACTCTTTGCGAGATGTGAATGGGACTATGCTTTAACACTATTTATTGATATTGTTATATTTGTCTGGCAAATCTACACGATTTATAGTTCCTACAAATAATTACAAAGTACTATTTTACGAAATTCGGAGTACAAATATAAATTCTCGACAGAAATATTATTTTCCTATGAAATCAATGTAATGTAATGCGTGATACAGTTGTGAAATTGATAAAATAATGAATAATGTCAAAAGCTACGTTACTAACGAACTGTACAGATATGTGATATCTGTTTTCTGTAGATTCTGTTTTTAATATGCTTTCTCTTGCGTTTACCACTTCCTATTCAGAAGCATCGGAAAATTGGGTAACCTGGTACCTATTTGTATTCTGTGAAAGAGATATCAATTTCGCAACTGAAGCGCACTATAGAGAGAGAGATATATTTAAAATACAAGTTTGGTAACAGACTTTTCCTGGGCTTATTCCTGGCTATATCTTAGTATACTTATAGGAAATTTAAACATTGTGTGCAGATACACTATTAGAGTGAACACAGTTTCGCAGAATTTTCTATTTGCTGTAGTCTCGATTTATACACTTTCCATCACACTAAATATGCAATAGATTTGATAGAGTATCTATAGGATATAATATTATTTGTACTTGGCATATAGAGAAGTGAGGTGTATATAATAAATATATATTAGGTAGAGTAGAAGGATATATAATTGAAGGTCTGCTATATATCATGAAGTTATTGTCTGTGTACGCGTAGGAAAAAAGTAATACACTCTCCGTAAAGTGAACAGATCAAAAGAAAAGCAGATAGTCTAAACTAATCAGATCATATTCTATTCCATGTGAATGAAGTCTGCTACCTCCTGCGTAGCTCGGAAATTGTATTAAACTGGCTGGATCCTATCACACCTACCTGAAACTATATTACATCCGGCACTTCCCGCATGAATTTTTCGCATCACTTGATTCTACTCCTGCTATTGCATTTCTCTCCAACTTTCAACCGACTAAGCTCACTCACTCCGCCAGAATAGACTTTACAACTCTGTGGATACTTCACAATTTTCATCATCATCACCAGGTCTAATGCCTACTCCTACTACTCCTTCCCATCTACATATAGTAAACTTCACTGCGTGTGAAACTGTAGTCACTGCATTGGCACAGGCTACCTCCAAAATCCTACACTCCGAATTGAAATGAAGAATAAGCACACTCCAGTTTAAATGTCATTCCCCAAGTCCACTCCCAATCCTCCTAATAATATTTCCTTGCACACCTTATTCAAATACACTTTCCTGATACTTGCTCGATGTATTAACATTCAATACTACAGATATTCTATAACATTATATTCTACTTAGTATTAATATACATATTATAAGGAAGTGCTAGATCTTATTGCTACCTATAGGAGGGCCTATTTTCTATAGGTACACTCTACTCTACAACATCGTACCAGATGATTTACCAATATTTATTCGTAAACACTCTTTTCCAAATTATTTAGTGCC
>JABASI010003567.1:0-16143 GCA_019776505.1 Tomocerus nigrus
AGATAGCCGCTTATCCTCTAAGCTATGAAGCGCGTACCCCCGTGCTACATCATCCTTTAATTTATAATTAAGTTATGACGCTGTAGAGATTACATAATAATATTATTATTATTACAGTCACGTAAACTGTTACTTTCTGGTATAAAACCAAGTATTTCCAACCAGGAAGAGTTAAACTCTTTTTAAACGCCTTTAAAGATTATAACCCCTCATTATTATAAACTTGTGTTAGGATTAAAAAAACAAAAAGTAATTGTGGACTTTAATCCAGATAGCCGCTTATCCTCTAAGCTATGAAGCGGGTACTACAGCATCCGTTAATTAATAGTTAAATCATGACGTTTTGGAGATATCTTTTCAAATTAACGTGGATTAAGTCTCTTGTTGGAGAATGTGATTATCACAGTAATTATTATATATACATTTCACGTGAACTGTTACTCTCTGGTATAATACCAAGTATTTCCAACCAAGGTGCAGGGATAGGAAGAGTTAAACTCTGAAAATGCATACAACTAATGTATTGGGATATACAACGATGTTATAGTGTAGAATGAAGACGGGTTTGAACTAGTAGTACCACAACTCCAGTGGGATTCGAACCCACGACTGCTATATACTGGTTTCAGCCAACGAAACTTGGCTATCACAACTACTACACATAAAGTGGGGATGCAACATTTAGTTATTGTAAATTATTGTGTTTTCATTTTCAAGAGATTTTGCGTTTAAATGCATGCGCTGGTATTTCGGAAAAAAGCATGACAAGGATATCTACTAATTGTACAGATTACCCACATGCATGCTTTGAATTAAAAAGAAACAATGAGAAGAAGTTTTGTGAGTTAAAAAATGATAAGAAACCCAAGGAAGTGTTTTACCAGATTTGCATTTTTGTATGGAGTAGATAATCTACATATAAAAACCGAGTGTGTTATTTCCTCATACAAATTGAAACAAAATCAATATAATATATTTTTTTATAAATCGCTGTTCTTTAGTTTCACTGAATCGGCATCCTAATTAAAGTACCAAACCATCATAAATTACTACTTTAAAGGAAATCGATACCCTTTATACATGAACATCATAGAAAATGCAGTCTACGCAAAACACGTTATATAATACCTTTGCTTGTAGTTAATATACAGGTGGGAGAAATTAGCATCTTGACTTTTGACATGATTCATGATTATGATAGATGTAAATGTAACTCTGCCAAGTAAACTCTACCACCGGCGCTAATAATGTAAGCTTCGTCTCACTTTGCGAATTTGTTCTTTGTAAATATCATGCAAATATTATAACAGTGTCAGTTTTCTTTGGCACATTTGATGTGCCTCTATATTAAAGATATGATGAAGATGACTAAGCGTAGAAGAGCAGACAGTAGATCTACCAACACGTCACTGCAAATACAGATAAAATGAAACCCGACCTCAAAAACTGGAATCCTTCAGACATCCCCACATTTGAATAGATATTACACTTAAAGAGACGGCAATATGTTATCTAGAGTATGAGAACAGAACCTATGTAGATGCATTCATAAGAACCAGACAAGACAATCGACAATGCATGCCAAGCCAGCCAAGTCAGACAACTTTAAAGTCAAAGTTGAAAAAATAGTTTTGCTGTACACTTTTGCATGTGGTTGGTGAATATGTTGACTCGTTCTAGGGAAATGCATAAAAAGATAGAAAGCTTTGTTAGAAATAGACAGCTAGCAACGCAACGGTGGTGTTACCTCTTCAGAAGACTGACACTCACCATGTGCTCACTCACTACTTACATTACTGTTACAATTTACAATACGTCTCTCAGTTCTCTCTGTTTCTATATGCAGAGACTTCTGTACTGAAAGGATAGTTTCAAAGTAAATCCAATCGATATATGTACAGAATGTTAGAATGTCTATTCTGTTCACTTTGTGCATAACGTGTGACATGTGTTAACTACGGACAGCTTACTTGTATGTACATCCTATATCAGATCCGAAGAGTAAATTCGGTGAGCTACAGCTAATTTCCGGCTCTTCGCTTCGACTACAACACTCTCCTCTGTAGAATTCCTCTCTAAAAATACATATCACTCTCTGTCAGATACTATTATAGCATATAGTACAACTTAAGTACCTTCTGTAAATCTGTAGCAAAGACCTGATCCATGTAAATATGCTACGAACACAGGAAGGAAACGTTTAATTCCCTAGGCTATAGCTTCTAAAATACTTTAGACTAGGTCATTCTATTCTAGAGCCTACCTTTATACTATGCACATATAGAAGTATAGACACTGACATGCTAAAAAAAACTTTTGTTTTGCGTTTCCATTGTATATTTAATGGATTTGCTATCTTGTTTTCTACTAATTATAGCTCAATAATGAAGAATTCATATACCAAATACTCCAGATAAACCTAAGAGACAAAAATATGCACTAAGAAAATCCGTAGCATGTGCCACTTTATGTTTATGTAGTACTAAAGATATATATTGCCGATTTATTTGCACAAGACTTCTGTTTAGACTAGACAGACGAGTCTGGTAGGTAGACAAACCATTTTTTGCATGTCATTAACGAGAATCTTCGTCTACCTACACTTATGCGTTTACATAAGATTCCTATATCAAACATTCACCAGTCTTCTAGAGATAAGCAAAAATAACAACGCGTGTGCAATTATTTTATTTGCACTTGTACACTATACTCTTCGTAGGTGTTACAAAAAGATAAAATTTATTATTCAATGTTCTGTTGTGTCTGTTTTCTACAGCTGCAAATTGGCAAATGAAGTACCATTCATTATTCATTCATTTCTAACATTTTCAACATTTACATTGAGACTACATATCGTTAATTACTAATTACCTGAATGAAGATACAGATCTGTACTTTAATTAAATGTTTTTAGTATTATGATAAAATTGAGCATGAGTGAAAAAACGACCAAAGTGACAGCAGCATTGGGAACATCGAAGCAATATCACAAAATAAAGGAAAGCGAACGCAATTAGTATTATAATTAATTTTATAGATACTTAGTATAATGCAGTAGTATACATAGAAAATGAGACTCTATTAAATTAACTAATGATGCATATTAATTATGAATTTCCGTCATTAATCATTAGTACTGATGATTCTTCGTAATTCAAGTAGCTAGGTATATTATAGTTATAATTTGTGTAGCATGAACTAATGAACTTACATAATGTGAAAAGAGCACAGCATGTTTTATGCAGACAGACGGTGGCTTTTATTGCTAAAATAGTTCATATCTTATATAGTAGCTGCATGCGCAACATGCCATTTATGTCTACAATTACGTGTTAGTAGGTGTATCTGTCTACGTATTTAATTGGGATTCCTCGCATGTCCTTTTCAAGTTCTCCTGCAAGTAATGCACTGCAGTTGTAGGTGATTCTCTTCCGTGTGTGTAGTGCAGTGCACTCAGGTTGAATAATAAAATGCTTCGAGCAGAGAATTTAATGGAGCTCCTCAAGAGTAATAGACATGTCAGCAATAACTAGTCAAATCAAATCAAGTCAGCAAGCCATCCAATTCTGCCACGTAGACAGTGCAAATATCCTCCACTTTTATTAATCTACGACCTGTATACATGCGAATATGCGTAAAATATTGATATATTCATATTTATATGATATTATAAATATATATAGACTCATAATATTCATATAGTGCTATTCCTATAAGCACAAAGTATAACGAGACGAAATTCTAGGCAATATTATGTCATATTGTTAGGTAATGTTTCTATTCTGTAGGAATAAAAGGCAATAAGCATGATATTATTATGTTTGTGATCAATATTCTTGTCATGAAAACCTCAAGTCACACTGTTACAAATTATGTGATGTCTCGATTCTCGATGTTCACGTAGAAAAGGATAAAATATTACATGTACTATACATTTAGTCAATAATATCGACGTCTTTATTCCAACTGGAATCATTAAAAGGCATTTTGGAGGTTGGGAAACAATTCTTTAATGGTTGAAATTTGAGCTAAATGTATCTAGTGGCTAGAGATGGCAATTGCTGAAAGGATATCAAAAGGATTACATATCAGAGTACAATGTGAGTACACGTACAGCGTACAAAGTCCGAAGCTCTTATAAGAGAATCTCACTGCGTGGGTTTGCTGAAAAGAAAGAGATATCTTTCCAAGTGTATGCTCAAGCCAAAGTCCCTAATGTAGTTTTCTCCTTTCCGCAGAAGACACAAAGACATGACACTGACACTACCACTGGAGAAAACAGGAAATGTGGAGTCATCCGTCTTACGGTTAGACTTGACAGGCTCAGACTGAAATATTAGTGCCTACTATGTATCTTTAATAATAGAGGAGCCCAAGGAAGAAGGATTCTTCGTCGCAGTCTAATGTAATAAGATGTATTAGAGAATAAATGGAAAAGGATCGTGCCTTCAGATATTAAAGTTGAAAAGTGTGCGAAAATGACTACGCTGCTCTTCGTAACATCATTTTCTCCTATAGTAATTTATACTATAGAACCTACTTAATCTTGGAGATAGATATACAGTAAACTTTCTTTTGACGGTACTATAATGCCTAATGCAATCACGGTGATCCAGCAGTTAACGCAATCCAACGTCGGAACGTCAGCAGAATGTTTTGAATAGAAATACCCTGGAAAAAGATGAATAGTAGAATCTAAAGAAATACATTTTCCAAGAACATCTTTCTAGATCCTCTCCGTGTTTTCTATCTCTATTATTTGATTTCTGGAAAGTTATGTTATAGTCTCTGGGCGACATGTTAGTTATTTCACCATTGGAAAAGGAACGTGACGTGACTGACACACTTACATATTGCTCTCTAGTAAAATTTGTAGTCTTTTATAGCTCTATTATTTATGTAATAATGTAGTTTTAGGATAGTTTTTTATTGTGCCATACATCACTATCATATAGGTAACAGATATAGAAGGAAAAGAAGCTTCTGCTTCCAAAGTTTCCCTGTAGATTCAAATTGGATATTCAGGTAAAGATTTACGAGTCAATAACTGCGTTATATGAGAGCAATTTCGAAGTAATAATTGATCCTGTATTGCATCTGTCACACTATGAAATGAATGCTTGTATAAAATTAGGGAACTTCCATTTCATTCTTGGAGCACAAACGACAGAAATGTCATGGTTCAGTTGAATGAAACGTCAGATACTGCGGACTCATAGGAAATATTCTAAGCTACCATATCCTAAAAATATTCCTAATCTCAATAATGCAATCTAGCATTAATGTGTACAAAGGACATAATAAACTGAGGACGTTAAACAATGATTCCGTTAGACAGCAAAATTACGTCTAGAAAACTTTGAGTCATTTTAAGAAAATTGAAAATGGAAATGTTAGTGAAATCAACGAATAAAATAGCGAAGTTAGTTTGATTTTCAAGAATTATTACAATACCTTAGATCTCAAATCCAAATCCTGTTACAATTTCTTAGGGTTTGACGATGATGAGAGTAAACATTTAGACATATACACGCAGATTAACTCATTGTCCAGTTATATTTTAGCTAGTTCCTGATTCAAATGCCTAATAATGTGACTTCAATCTGCTGAGTGAACATTTTGTCAGATCAACAAAGAAGTGCAATACAAACACTACAGTTGATAACAATTCATTTGGTAAAAGGACATGAATGTATCAACTCATTAAGCTAACATCAACGATGCATGCAAAATACATTATGTAGTTGATGTCAATCGGCACAACACGCGTAGGCAGAATTAGACAAGGCGAAAGCGACAACATTGTCAAAATTGTCAGATACGAAATATTTAGTTATTTGAGATGAATTAAAGGCATTGCCTTTTGTGTAGTACCAAAAAGGCTTGATGTCTTTGTTCAGTTGGTTCACATATAAAATATACAGCGAGGAAGAAAAAGACGATTTTGCATCTTTTCTCTGTTTACATATTATGGTTTACATAAACTGCTGTGCTAATGACATGTCGACGTAAAATCAGTCGCCATAAATAATTTAACATTCTATAATTATTGTTACTTATGTTACATCTGTTACAGACAATAGGCAACGACAGACAATGATGGTCATGAACTCAGTAATTAAAGTAATAGAGTAATAATGGGTATACAATTACGTTCAATCCCCAAGTTAAATGTTAAAACACATTGCGCAAATTGCCTATTGAGTTTTACGATCTGTAAAACGAGAACTATTGTACAGTGCGAACGTAGCGGAAATCATAATTTATTTTTATGCTCGTAAGCTGTACGTCAATTTTTAATAGCAAGCATTATAATTATTGAACGTAATTGACTATTCTTGGGACATGTCATCCGCGCAGAATTTGTTCAGCCTTTTTCTTGTGTTTCAAAGAGCTATGCTCTTGTTTTTCTGAAAGACGAGCCAGTAGAAAAATGATGGGAACATTAAATTAGATGTGTACTATATAGAATGACAGTAAAATAATGACGGATAAATTAAGTAAACACTAAAACACAAAGAATCAATGTTTATCTTATCTCTTCTTTCATTTTGATCACGTATCGTATCATAAATGTATACCTACAGATGTTTCATCCGAAATCAAAAGGCAACGTTCATTAGAAATCAGACACGACAGTCAGAGAACGATAAAAATGTTCTTTGCAAGCTGTTTTTACGATTTTCCAACACTTAGTAATTGCGTGTTATGAGATATGGCTTAGTATTTCGATGAGATAAGATAATCTTTATTTTTTACTGTCACGCATTAACTCATGCCGTAATTCAATTCAATGCAAATGTATGTTATGGCCTTATTACGCACAAATAGATCATTAATGAAAACATTTTCATCGTTAAATGAAGTGAATGATGTGATTTAACCTTTTACGTGCATTTTTGGTTCATTTATTGAAAACATGATTTATTTTTCAGATATTGCGAGATGCGGAGACACTCGCTTCCAGGATGGTTCACCGAGGAGCCTGTGGATGTGATAATGACACCGGAGACGGAGCTGGCGTTATGAGTGCAATTCCTCATGCATTCTACGAAAAGTTACTCAAGTAAGAAATGGCGATTTTCCGCAAATATTCCTTTTGAAAAGTTATTTTAAGCAGTAGCGACTTACTTTGATGTCTCCTTTGTTATCGATACTGTATAATCCAAGTTCATGAACCAAAAAGATCGAATGAAACGTTTCCAATTTCCCCAGAATTCTAGGATTGTCCCACTATTATGTATCGAATCAAGGACATAAGTAGAAGATTGACATTGTTATGCAAATTCAACCATATTTTAATGAAACCAATGTTTACTGTGCTAATTTATTCGCCAAACTAGAAGAATTATGGAGAGCATAAAGTACACAGCATAAATATAAATGACCTAGTGGTAGTGGTAAAAGAGAATGTCATTCCTTTTCCTGTGTAGCATCATAGTTTATGCATGAAATGAAATTGTGGTTCAGCAATATTCCTACTACACCATGCCTTCGCAAATTATGCTGATAGGGTTGCATCGAGTTGACGCGATATGGCACGATGAATCATGCTAATAGCGAATTAGTCTCAAGAGGAAACTCACACTTTCTGCTGTCGGCAAAGAAGAAAGGATAGTTAAATTCTATCTTCAGCTTATTCCCTCCTCATATTATGTCAAGTAAATTTAGATGTTAACGCTAGCAATTGACATTTGCAGATACTTACACGATCATCGCCTTATATGCCCTGATCTTTAATTATTCAACGCCCAATTAATAATGAAATGCAAATCAACTGACAAGTTTTCCATGGTCTTCTTTGTACCCATTTGTGTCTTCCTACAGTTGATTTTTGCTTTTAATTAAAAAAAAAGACAAAAAATTTCAGCTTTATAGTTAACAGACCCATCAATAACACTCGTCAAGGGGTGGATTATTAGTGTTCTGCGAAACAATAAAAGTACGAAAGGAAAACAAACCTTCTTTTAAAATAAGTTGTGGCCGTTGAGTCACTGATAAGATGCGTAATGAGAGCATGTATGTAATTGTGCTTGATAAATTAATTGCATAAAAATCAGCACCTCATATTCGGGGATCCCAGGAAATAGGGAGCTGGGGCTTATATACGTGTCAGTTAATCTCTGACGAAGAACAGGATAGAGATTAATTTTTAATTAATTTTTAATGAGGTTTACAGTGGACTCACGCACTTTTCCTATTAAGTTCATGCATAATGCATGTTGAAAATAATTGAGTGACTAAGTCTGTAATTTGGATAACAAACTATACCATTACCTACAATTGCTAAACTAATTAAAAGATAAACATTAGATAGCAGATCCCTGCTTGTAGTAAATATTCTTATCTTAAATATTGCATAGAAATTGGAGAGCCCATGCAATGATAAGAAGTGCAGTTAATTAGAGTAAATAAATAACAAATGATATCTTAGACAATGATAACCTTTAATGGACCATTCCCTAAGTTCAATATTTGGATCATTATTATAATGATGAATATAATATGACAAATTCCACAATTATTGTTAGAAGTTATACCTACTTATTGTTAGAAAAAGTGTGATTTTTTAGATATCATATGAAATCCATCATGCTTCTACACACAAAAACCATTAAAATTATAGAAACAGAATTATAATACCATTGCATGGAAAATCTAAAATCATTGTGACGCACCATTTGACACTGTAATCTGCAATAATGAGACATTTATAGGTAAAATTAGCAAGTAATAAATAGTAGCAAATGGTAGCAAGGATATATCTGTAAATCTGTAATTAAAAATATGTACAAACACAGTTGAATGACTTTAATTTTTAGGGAACAGCAAGGAGTTACACTCCCTGAAGTAGGCCGCTATGCCACTGGAATAATTTTTATGGATAAAACTCACCATGAGGAGAGTGAGGGTCTTTTCGCTGAACTCACAAGGGAATGTGATCTCAAAGTAAGTGATTTTTCTCTGTCATAGAATAAGAAGAATGCTTTTCTCAAATAAGGTACCTACTCAAGGTAGGAGTTCTTTTTCAAATAAAGTACAAAGTAGTTTAAATGAAGCTGATTAAGGTAGCAACAGCAAAGAATCCGTGTAAACATTGCCGAAGGGAAAGGCTTGTGAAGAAACTGCAAAAATGCCGAGCAAAATAAACAAAGGAAGGAAAGAAAGCCCATTAGACTTTCAACGAAAGTCTAATGGGCTTTCTCTTTCAACGAAAGTCTAATATTGTTGTGAAATTGAAGGTAAATGCAATTAGCGTCACTCTGCGTGGGTGGACTGACTTTCCCTTTATGTTTCTTGAAGAAAAATCTGAGAAAACAATTGATTGTGACTGTAGAAATGGGAGATGTGTTGAAAGAAGTTTGCCATTTTGTAATTTGGAGCAGTCACAAGCTTCTAACAAAAATAAATCCGAACATGATAAAGAATGCATCCTTTCCATATCTTTTCATCCAGTGTAAATCAACCATCGGCATTTTCTAAGGTACACACGATACAAAATAGGTAACGCTCGTTCTCAGTGAAAGCTCTTTGGAATTTTCCTCTCCATTATCGCTCATTGTCAGTCAGAGAAGCTGAAAACTTAGAAGTCAACGTCCGTGTAGTAGTATTTGCTACACCAGCTACTTACGTGATGCTATCGCTACTTGTAGTGACTGAAAATGTCTATCGAGCACGTCAGTCTGCCCCCTATCTCTAAAAGGTTTAATATTTTGAAGGATTTTATCCTGAAGATGTGAATGTGCTTTCCTTGCAGTCGGAATGCACACGGAATTTGTATACGTGTTCGAAAAGCAAGGAAATTGTGATGGAAATGAAGTGAAAGCTTTCACTCTTCTGGCTAAATCCACTTAAAACGAAAGGAGAAATTCAAGTCGAAGTTATCGTAGGTTAAGAATAGAATCTGTTTCTTTCAAGCATCCTTCTTTCTCCTTTTTTCTCCAGCTTTCTTTTGTTATTGCATAGTTATGTACTATATTCCTTTGGCATTATTGATTCTCGTCTCCATAAAATGTTTAAGAGCTCGTTTCCCTGTCGGCGGGTGTGTCTTTTACTATCTACACACGGATCTCTTATCTTTTTATCGGTCACATCAAAATAGCATAGTCTTCATATTCCTCTCCCTCTGTCGTAAATCCGTTTTACAGCAGAGCCACTCCCTTTATGCTCGTAAATACGGGAATAAATTAAATTACTAATTCCTAAATTGCCCTATTACTGTCAATACTGTCTATTAGCTACCCACCACTAAAATTATGACGGAAACTAATTACTAACAGCCTTTACATTCTCAAATTGAACATATTCCATGTGAGAAGTGTCTACATTTACATTTAATCATCTGTGCAGTCTGTTATCAAGGAAAAGCCTAGTCAATCATCTTAAATGTAGTTTGTTGTACATTTCATTATTCATTTGAGAAATATCGACGAACATTTGCCTTTTCATTAGCTACCGAATAAAAATGAACCTATGAAATATTGGGATGATACTACTAAAAAATAATGAATTTTGTCGAGGTGAAAGTAATTTTTCATTGTCTACAGAGAAAGATATCGTGCATAGTGTAGTGGTCGTCAAACAGTGGGGGGCCCTTTCACATTTCATGCGCTTGAATTAATGAAGTCAGAAGCGATTTGTCAAAATATTTGCTTTCTAAATTTGAAAACCAAATGAGGGCTATTAATTTCAGATTCGGTTAGAAAAACAATCCTTAGATTCAACAACGAATGTATATAGGGCTGATTTAATGTTGGATGAAGATGCTATATAAATATGAACCACTTTCACCATCTATATTTTACGAGGAGGAGCTAAGTAGGTAGGTATCTTTGCGTGGTCGGCTCTCCTTTCCCTTTGTAGTTCCTAATGGCGAGAGTAATAGGTGGCTTAGAAATAATATTATAGCATCTGACAAGCAGTTAGGTCGGAGAAAGCAAATCGAGCTGAAGGATGCGAAGAGGGAGGAAGAAAGGGAAACTGAAACTAGGAGGATTAACAGAAATGAACTGAATTGAACTCGACCAACGTCAACCGACTCTATATACCTACCTATGTATCATCTCTATTAGTTATATAGACTTTGTGCTATTATGGGATATCTTTTATAATGTGAGACAGGGATACGCCTACGTCAGCACTAGCAGCTCTAGCGATGAAACTACAAATATCACAACATTCTCAAACAGATAATAAGCGTTATGGAGAAGGGAGAAGAGAAAGCACTTAATATATATTTGCAGGAGAAATGGAAGAGTCTTGAAATGATATATCTATCTAATGTCTCCCTATAAAGAGACAGACAGTGAGGAGAGATCGCCGGGTTTACAATAATTCACTCATAGCTAGACTCACAAAAAGAAGCGGTAGTGAATAATAGTAGGAACGCATGTGTTGACTGGGGACAATGGCTACTTTCTGAAATACCATTGAAATTGATCTAAAAAAATAAGCCTTTTTCCCTTTTTTGCACGTTTGCCAGGTTTTTCTGCTTTATTTGAATATTCGAACAATGAACTGAAGAAATGTCACCATTTTTCTGTTAGAAACTGTGTTCAAAGGAATTTTTCATTATTTTAACGTATAAATCTATCAAGGATACTCTGAAAGTTACTTGTTTCATTCGATTCCAAGATGCGTAACAATTTGATTTGTCAATTAAGAACCATATGCACAATGGTAGAATTTTGAGTCATGATATATTTTTCCTTATTAGCACCTATTACATAGGTTCAGCATAGTCAATTCAGTTGTTTCAGCAGATTACAATTGAAATGCCTAGAATGCACTTCGTAAATCCCCCAACTGAGTTGGTAATGGTGTCTTTACATGTGGAATCGTCGCTATCGTTGCTCTTTGGCGTTGTGTCGTTCGTAAGCGTATGAGAAAAGGATCGGCCTATGTTTCTCTCCTCCTGCTAGTTCAAGACTTATTTTGGGTATATATCTTGCTTTTCGAATAATATATGTTACAGCATAGAAGATATATACATACTTCTTATCAGTATACTGGATAACATGGCCAAACATAGAACTTCGGAGATGTTATTTTGGTGTAGGGGTACACAAGTGCTGAAGGGAAAGTATAGAGAAAGTATTTTCTATAAAGAATCGATGCTGTTAGCACATAGATATGTACACACACTCTAGTGAGACTCAGGACAATATTAAAATGTATAGCACGTAATATAAGGATAATATGCTCCTATACAGAAGTATAGAGAGAGATGAAGATAGGAGGAATTGGAGTTGCTGGGTGGAGAAAGGGAGATGAGAGTGGCTTATTAGGTGCTTTATACTATTTGGTTACATGTTAGAAATAGGTCATGGAATACAGATGCACCTCTTCTGTGTAAGAGCTATAGGAGTGTGACGTGTGGGTATTATAGGAGGAACAGCAGCGGAACAACAATACTTCTTCAGTCCTAATATAATGGCCAATTGTCTTGGCTGGCAAAACTCGGGAATATTGTTCCCTTGATGAAATTATAGTTTGGAGAAAGTGGAATGAAGAAAACTACTAAACCAACACTGGAATACTTGACCTAACTTATCCTTCGGTTATAACTTTCCTCGACTTGACTTGACTTTCTCTTTTCCCTTTAACATTTAACCAGACTTTTTCCTGATAGAATTCTCAACATTGGATTATAGATAGCTCCATTAAAAAACTTTCGACGCTTCTTTATAGGAGTGGAAAATATGAGTAATATCCAGTTATAAATATGTCTATGATATATCTGGAATGCATGAAGGATCCCTTTTCCTCTATTTTACCTCTTTCTTCTTTGTATATGAACGAGGAAAATAGATTTTAGTAGCAGTGGAGTAGGGAAAAGCTTACATAAGTTCTCCCGCTTCACCGGAGTGAAAGCAGATTAACTTCTACTTTCTCTTTAGTTAGAAACTTGAGTTTTACTCAGCTGAGGCAAAGCCCATCTAATTTTACCAGAAGCGTCTACATATGCAAGAGGACCGCAGGTTCTCTAATGCTAGTTAACGATTCAATTGTTTTTGAATAGCAAAACTTCAGCATCAATTTACAGATGTAACAGGAGTATAGAGAGATGAAAGTGGAAAGAAGCTCTCTCTGTCTATACTCTTTGGAATATTCTGGATGGATGCTCTTCTCTTGGATAAGGGCACACATTTGCTAATGGAAAATTCTGTGCCTAAGGAAAGTTCAAAGGAGAAATGTTTTTGACTCTATACACTTGAATTAGGCTATGTGTGCATCATTATTACTTTACTAACACTAACGAAAATGAGTTGCTGTAACAGAAATAATGTAGGACTCACTCAACTTCTAGTTTTACGGCAAAAACTGAAAATATTATTTTCATGGCATTCACCAGCATTTCGAAGTTAATTATTTACAGTGCCAATCAAGCTAACTCTATAGTACAGCTTCATAATTTTAAAGTAAGAAACATTCCGAATAAATACTGCACATTTTATGGCGTTACATTCATATGAATGCTGAATTGCTGAATAATTTATTTAATAAACATAACTGTTAGTTAAAATGTTTCATGAAGTATCTAGCACGAAAACATAAAAGAAAATGAATAGGATAGGAAAAATTTACCCCTTCGGCTTAATTTTAGCATAATATTATGAATATAGTAACTGTACCTTCAAATTACATACGGGTTTATATGAAAAGTTAATGAAATGCATTTTAATTTCAGGTACTCTGCTGGAGAACGGTTCCCACTGATAACCGATTAATCGGTGAAGTCGCCCGTGGTTCTGAGCCATTTATGCGACAGGTTTTCCTCACTGGAAATCAGTCTGATCTTGCTGCGATTTCTAGACAGGTAATATCCCAGATGTATAGTAAATTTTATGATACAAAGGATTGGTAGACAGTATTTTGCGAGCTGTAATCGAAAGTCCATCATTCTTTAGTATGCAAATAAGTTAATTACTGAAAGCACTACCATAAACAATCCGGCGATACCTACGTCAGTTGTCAGACACTGGCAGGTACTAATTAATTTTGACATTGACTTGGATCAATTATACATATCGTCGTGACATAAAATGGAATCAGTTCAGTATTCAAATGTGCAGATATATATCCCTTTGAAAAGAAGCTTTTCTTGTGAAGGTCTTTCGAATGATGCACTAATTTCAGTTTGTGTATTTAGGTGTTTATCCTCCGGAAAAGGGCAACTCATACAATTCCAAGACCCGGTGCTCGTTTCTATGTTTGCTCTCTCTCAACTACAATTGTAGTTTACAAAGGCCAACTGACATCGGAGCAGGTAAATTGAATTATACTTCACTTCACTTCAGACTCAGATGTTTCTTAAAGTTAATTTACTACAAATTCTGGAAATGACATATTGTTGTTTCTCTTTAATTTTTAGTTATGGATATATTACCCCGATTTAAAGAGCCCCGAGTTCAAGACTTACCTGGCTCTAGTACATACAAGGTACGATGCGAATACGATATTGTTTATGTTTACCATAAGTCTAGTGTTTATTTTATTAGGTCTCTGTCTGTCTACACTGCACTGATAGAACTAAATATGGAGACTATCTTATAATGTTCCAACTAAAAAAGCACTTGAACTAACTTTGCGGAAGTGAGAAAGCGTGAAAGTGCATTAATTTACTGTANAGAACTAAATATGGAGACTATCTTATAATGTTCCAACTAAAAAAGCACTTGAACTAACTTTGCGGAAGTGAGAAAGCGTGAAAGTGCATTAATTTACTGTCATTTGACTTTTAGATTCAGTACCAACACTTTCCCTTCCTGGGAGCGAGCTCATCCATTAAGGTATAAATTTTCTTTCTCTTTTCTTTGTTTGCTTCCACTCTATTTTCACCAAGAAAATAAATTGATAGAACTCTATAGAACTGTTCTTGTGACAAGCTAAGTTGTACAAAACTAAAGTTTTCTACGAAATCAAGTGAAGCAGACTTTGTAAAATCTTCTGTCTGTCTCTATTACCAGGATGCTCGCTCACAACGGCGAGATCAACACATTGAGAGGAAACGTAAACCTGATGAAAGCCCGTGAGGGTGTCATGAAGAACAAGATATTTGGAGCAAATTTGAAGAGATTGTATCCGGTCGTGGAGCCAAACTTGTCGGATTCTGGCTCTGCAGATTGCGTGTTGGAGTTTCTTGTTCAGGGTGGTGGGCGTTCTCTCCCTGAGGTATCCAAACCTTGATTTTCCTAATTGTATTCACTATCCATGTTGTTTAAGTTTAAACTTTTAAACACCGAACCGAATCATAATAAGAAACATCGGTCGGACGGAAAACGGAACTGCCGTTTCATGTTACGCAAAAGTTTGTTCCGCAGTTATGTATAGGAGTTCGAAAAGCTTGTTTTCCATATGAAAACTTGAGAATTATTCGATCTACTTAGGTGTACCTATCTCTATCCTAATAATAGTAAGTGTAAAGTTTATATGGGGAAATATTCTTCCGGGGTATTTATTGTAAGATATTATATGCTGAAGTATATAGGAGCCTCTGGAGACATCGTAAACAGTTATTTGGAGTAATTTGCAGTTTACCTGTGATAGTTCCCTAAATTATAGTCATGGTGTGTTTGTGGGGTGTGTTTAAACGATTTGTAACGATTTTTCGTAGGCTGTGATGACGATGGTACCTGAAGCATGGCACAATGACCCTTTAATGGCTCAGGAGAAAAAGGATTTTTATCGATGGGCCGCTTGTGCTATGGAACCTTGGGATGGACCGGCTCTTTTGGCTTTCACAGATGGCCGATACATTGGAGCTATCTTGGATCGGTATATTATTCCTCCTTAATTCTAATGGTCATACTATAGCAAATGTGATTTAGTATCTTCAATTTCGTTATTTCTGAAAACCTGACAGGAATGGATTGCGCCCTTCAAGATTCTACGTGACCAAGGATAATATAATGGTTATGGCTTCTGAAGTCGGTGTGTATGACACTGATCCAGGAAATATCGTTCAGAAAGGTCGCTTAAAGCCCGGCAGAATGCTTCTTGTCGATACAAAGGAAAAGAATTTCCTTAAAGACGAAGCTTTAAAGTTGCAAATTGCCAGATCTCGCCCATATGGCATGTGGCTTCAAGAACAAGTGACCATGGATGAATTAAGGGACGCACACACTGGCCCTTTGACATTTG
>JABASI010003568.1:0-16142 GCA_019776505.1 Tomocerus nigrus
TTTCAATTTTATATTCATATTATAATTTTTTCAATATTCTTTGTATTTTCAGTGGGAGAAACTGGCTCAGGAAAGACAACGCAGATTCCTCAATGGTGCGTTGAGTATTCTAGGAGTGTTGGCAAAAGAGCCGTGTCATGCACACAACCTCGGCGGGTGGCAGCAATGTCCGTCGCTCAAAGAGTTTCAGAAGAAATGGATGTTAGTCTTGGTCAAGAAGTTGGTTATAGTATACGTTTTGAGGACTGTTCCTGTTCCAAAACGCTTCTTAAGTAAGTTTTCATTAAATATTTGTAATTTTATGGTTTTGCGTAATAATACTAATAATAATTTCTGGCAATAAAAAGGTATATGACGGACGGTATGCTTCTTCGCGAGGGTATGTCTGATCCTATGATGGAAAACTACCAAGTAATTTTACTCGATGAAGCTCACGAAAGAACTCTAGCAACGGATATTCTGATGGGCGTTCTAAAAGAAGTTATCAAGCAAAGAAACGATCTGAAATTGGTAATTATGTCAGCAACACTGGATGCTGGAAAATTCCAGGTAAGATATTAAAAAATTTGAATTCCTGGTCATAAAGAAAGCTATTTTTTACTCATATGGCAATTACGTTTGTTGGGCTTGACTATTATTTTGTGATTTTTAGCAATATTTTGATAACGCACCATTGATGAATGTACCTGGAAGAACTCATCCAGTAGAGATTTTCTATACGCCAGAACCTGAGCGAGATTATTTGGAAGCTGCAATACGGACAGTAATTCAGATTCACATGTGTGAAGAAGTAGAAGGGGATTTGCTTTTATTTTTAACTGGCCAGGAAGAAATTGAAGAAGCTTGTAAACGTATTAAACGGGAAATTGATAATCTGGGTCCCGAGGTTGGTGAATTGAAATGCATTCCATTATATTCTACATTACCTCCAAACTTGCAGCAAAGAATTTTTGAGCCCCCTCCAGGCCGAAAAGCTAACGGAGCGATTGGAAGAAAGGTAAAAAAATTTCCGGATATTTGTTCATTTTATTTTCATGTATTGTTTACAACATTTACGTAATACCTAATCATATTAATTATTTCTTACAGGTTGTTGTTTCAACGAATATCGCAGAAACATCATTGACCATTGATGGCGTCGTTTTTGTAATAGACCCAGGATTTGCCAAACAGAAGGTTTATAATCCAAGAATTCGTGTTGAGTCATTGTTAGTATCCCCTATCAGTAAAGCATCAGCTCAGCAAAGAGCTGGACGTGCTGGAAGAACTAGACCAGGAAAATGTTTCAGGTACTTGAATATAAATCTTAAACTAATCCAATTCTAAGAATTCAAAAATTCATCCTTAAATTTAATTCCTAGTAAAAGTCACAAGGAAAAACCCTGTTGAGTGTTGTCGTCTTTCAGTGCAAGTCTTCAAGTAAACTTACTTGGCTTTTATCAGTACCAATGACCTATGTTTTAGGTGTAATAATTGTATAATAGGTTGCCTAAATAAATAAGGCTACAGGTATGGTAGCCTTATTTATGCAAACTGACGACAAAAGTTTTAACATTAAATCGATTATACTACTATGTATGAACTATAAATCTTAAAATCATTACCCTGAGCTCAGGAATTTCGTCTGTCATACTTTAACATGTTTTAATTTTCAATGTTTTAGATTGTACACTGAAAAGGCCTTTAAACAGGAGATGCAAGAAAATACATATCCAGAAATTTTAAGATCTAATTTGGGCTCAGTTGTATTAAATCTGAAGAAATTGGGGATCGATGATTTGGTTCACTTTGACTTCATGGATCCCCCTGCCCCTGAAACACTGATGAGAGCGTTGGAACTGTTGAATTATTTAGCTGCTTTAGACGACGATGGGAACTTGACTGAACTTGGAGCTATGATGGCAGAGTTTCCACTGGATCCTCAGCTTTCTAAATTACTAATCGCCTCCACCGAATACAGCTGTTCTAATGAAATACTCTCTATAACAGCCATGCTTTCCGGTGTGTACTCTTTTTGTATTCTGAATCTTCTGAAATCCAACATTTCTTAGTTGATAAATGTGTCTGACATTTATTAAGAAATTGTATAAAATTTAAATGAAGTAAATTTAAAGTACTCTATTACGTGGCTAGGTAACCAGTTTTTTGTCATTTTTTGTTTTAGTGCCTCAATGTTTTGTCAGACCAAATGACATTAAGAAAGCAGCGGATGATTCCAAGCTTCGCTTTGCCCACATAGACGGAGACCATTTGACGTTATTGAATGTTTATCACGCATTCAAACAAAGTATGCAGCATTATCTCCTTCTTTGCATCCAGATGTATTTGGAACATTAATTATTAAATACAAAATGATTTAACTGTTAATTTTTTGCAATAGATAACGAGGATCCTCAATGGTGCTACGAAAATTTTATAAACTTTCGAAGTGTGAAACAAGCTGACAATGTAAGGCAGCAGCTATCTCGTATCATGGATCGTTTTAATCTGCAAAGAAATTCCACGGACTTCACATCTCGAGACTATTATACTAATATTCGAAAAGCTTTGGTGTCAGGATTCTTCATGCAGGTTAGAACATGCACACTTTAACAATTTTACAGTATTAATTACATTTTCCGATTCGTTCTATTTGATAATTTGGACTCTTTGGATGTATTTCTATTCAGGTTGCTCATTTGGAGAGAAGCGGCTTTTATCTCACCGTAAAGGACAACCAAACCGTTCAATTGCACCCTTCGACTTGCCTTGACCATAAACCTGAGTGGGTTTTGTACGATGAGTTTGTCCTCACCACAAAGAACTATGTTAGAACTGTTACGACTGTTAAGCCTGAATGGCTTTTGAAAATTGCTCCTCAATATTACGATTTGCCCAACTTTCCACAAAGTGAGACCAGACGTCAGTTGGAAATGGTACAAGCCAGATTGGAAAGATCGTAGCTCAAACTCTTTCAATAATATTGTCAAGAACCGATACCAATGAACTGTTTCCCTATAATATTATAACAGTATAACTATAAGATTGTTTTCGTACTTAGGAAGCTTTAATAATTGATTTGTGCATGTTATAAATATGCTGCGTAAAATATATGTTGTTAATTGCTATAATGTTAGAAACGAGGTCAAGTTTTTTGGAATTAAATGCTTTTAGAATTTCTTACACAATTTAAATTGTAAAATAAAACTCAGAGTATGAAAATGTATTTTTTGGTATTAATTTCAAGTGTTTTAACATAATATTAATCGTTATTTTATTAATTATACGCCATGCATTTTATGATTCCTGTTACTTCATTGCTTATTTTGAAATATATAATTGACTTGTAGTTGGCTAGGCTGTACAAATAGTTGTAATATTTTAGCTACTATTTTATATTTTAGCAATGTTGACTTTATTAGTTTTGCTCGGCTAAATAAATAATAGTGTTTAATTATAATAGGTTTAAAAAATCCATCAACTATAATAATATTTATTATAATCTGGTTCTGCATATAATATTAATTGTGATAATCTACTGAACTACATAATTAGGAGTTAATGGAAGATTTTGGATAATGAATTTTGTGTGATAATAATTATTTTAATACTGGCAATACTCTGTTCTGTTATGGCATAGGTAATAAATAGTATTAAGTACCAATAAGGGATTGCGATTACATAATTAAATTAAGTACCTATATTTAGATACTATAATATTATTAGCTATTACGACTGTTATACTCTGCAACAATAATACAATGTACTTTACTACTTATTGGTACTTCTATGCCTCCCGGCTATGAACCAACAAGTTCTAAAGTAAGTACGCATTACATAATATTAAGCCGGCTAGCGGTTCTGTGTTTGTTTTACTGAACATTCCAACTCGTTAATAGGGAAACCATTTAGCGTGAAAGATAGCGAATGGATTTGTATGTAGAATGAAAAATAACAAAAGATTTTTATAGAGGGAAAGTGAGGTGTTAATTTTATAGCAAACAGCAAAATTTGCCTTGAGTGTAGTTAAATAGCGATGAAGACATTAGTAATAGTAATAATATATAGTGTAAGCGTAGTAGTCTAGTATGCTATCAAAAGTAAATCAAATGTACCTATTTGTTCCGCTAATGAAACTTGATACCTTAAAGATAATAATAATTATTGAGTTACTACCACTATATTATTTATTTAATCAGCCTAATTAAATCCGTTTAGTACATCCTACAGTTCATCTTAAAATAAAATTCTAATAAATTGCGAAATTGATTGCTGATAATTAACTCCAATAGTAGAAATTCATACCTTCCTAATTGCATAATATTAGGAAGCTGTTTTCAGTCAATGACATGAATTGCTACACTAGAAAGAAATGGTCAACATTTTTTGAGATTCACTCATTCTGAATAGATGCTATGAAAACTATAAATAGTCGATGTGCTACTCTCGTGGCATTCATATTAAAATTTCATTTGGTCGGCAGCACAACTTAATTCATTTTCTTTGGGGCCTTTTAAATTAAATTTTGTTGTGTAGCTGCACAATCTGCTGCAGTACATCCAAAATGCTAACGGTAAGTAGCAAACATTTAATTTATTGGGTTATTGGCATTAGTGCATTATTTTATTATAAAACGGTAATTATCTCAAAATCTTTCATGGCATCATTTAACTTTATATTATTATTTTGGCAGATTATAACTTTAGCCGTAGTCCTGAGCTGCGTGTGTGCTCAAATCAACCCAAACTCCCTTAATGCAGGTGCCGTGCCTGGACTAAATTATAATTTCCCTGGACTTACCAATTATAATGGTCAAATTCCAGGACTAAACTTTAACGGGTTAAATGCTGGAGTTCCTGGAATCAATTACAACGCCCCTATTCCTCCCGTGAATTATAACGCCCAATTGCCAACAATAAATAATTATAATCCTCCAATTCCAGGAGTAAATTACAATGCCCCTATTCCAGGAGTAAATTACAATGCCCCAGTTCCAGGCGTGAATTACAATGCTCCCGTTCCAGGAATAAATTACAATGCCCCCGTTCCAACTGTGAATTATAACACTCCGATTCCAGGAATCAATTACAACGCTGGCGTTCCTCCAGTCAATTATAATGCTCCTGTTCCTCCAGTTCCAGCTATAAATTACAATCCTCAGATTCCCTTGGACTACGACTTCAGCCGGAATCGTGGCAATCCTCAATACGACCAAACCCCTTTTACCGGTATGGGTTTTTTTAACTTTCAATATTTTTATAAACTGTAAATTCTAAAATATTCATTATGTCTTTTTGGATTTTGGATTTAAAATTTTCTAATTCAGCTTTAGAAAATTAACAATAAATGAAATTTAATTTTAGCTGGAGAAGTGGATTACACGTACACTGACCCCAAAACCGGAAAGAAGCACAACCGAATTGAAAAGACGGAGGATGGAGTCACTCGTGGTTCTTACACTGTCGATGGTCGTACCGTATCATACACCGCGGATGCTATTAATGGATTCAGGGCCGTTGTCAATCGGGGAGATAAAGGAGGACTCCCACAAGCCCCAAGAATAAATAATAATAATGCCATCCAAACAGAAAATGACCCAGATAAGGCTAAGGCTTTGGCCGAACGTGCCCAGGCTTTGACTAAACATGCCAAGCAATTAGCCAGGCATGCTGCACAGGTAGCCCACCAACAAGGGGCCACACAACTACATGCTGCTTAAATATTCTACATACAATTCAAGGGTATGTTTTAAATATTCATTTTCAAATATTAAAAATATCATTTTATGAAAAAATGTCCATCAATTGTCATAAATGGCATAATACTAATGAAATTTTTAACAAATTGTTTTAGAACTGCAGTATCTCCAATTATTGGGCCTTTATTGCTTTTCTGTATAGAGTTACTCTTTACTCTACCTACATCCTACATATATCCTATGTACTCCAGACAAGATTACTAGTTTAATTTTTAACTGTGACTTTTTACTTCTATCTAGACAATTAATGTACAAGACTGAGATTTTTAAATAAATCACGTACAACAATCATAACAATTTTAGAATTCGTTGTCATTTATTTGCATCAACATTCGGTCATATCATAACTATATATTATAGTAAAACACATTTATTATCTGTTTAATTGTAGCACTCACGTCAGATTATTTCAGGAAGACGATTTTTACCGAAGTAGGTACCTAGTACGAGTGTACCTACTTATATAGGTACAGTATACGTGCATCGTAGTGTTTACCCCCATAAGTTAACTAAAACTACACCAGTTATGCAAGTTATTATTGAAATTTCAATTTCTAGAACCGTAATTTATACTTGATAGTTAAATAGAAGCTTGTAAGCATATCTGTTGCAGAATACGAATAATATAACTACAGCGCAGCGTGATATGGGCAGCAAATAAAAAAAGTTATTTTAGTTGTGCGAGGTAAGTGGTAATACAGTAGCTACCAACAACAGGCTTTGAATAGATATAGATATATAAGTTACCTATACCATAAATGATATGCCATAAATATTGTTATTATTATTATCTATATCTAACTAAATATGTCTATTCCTTTATTGGTATAAAAGATAAGTACAAAGTACATGCATACATTATGTAAATGTATGCAGTAGTATGCATGCACTAAAATACTTATACAGCTGCATGATTACAATAATATTTTTCAAACCCTTACGTTCCTCTTCCTTAATTTGTTTATGCAAGAGTAATAAAGCGTTGCATAGTATTATGACAAAATGAGAAAATGCGAAATAAAATGCACTGTTTATGCCATCACAAAATCACAACCAAATTCCCAAAAGAAGTGGAAATTATAATCCCCGTTCTGTAAAAACTCCCAATCAAATTGCTTACTTGTCATTGTCGTACTTCATTTGCCTCATAGCAATTGTTAATAGTGTCCAGAATTTTTGGAGTAGGAAGGGCAGCGCCGGTACTTTGTGTGCGTAGTTTGCTTGCTTTGTAATCAGCTTTTCTCATTCATATTATTATCCATTGTAATTTATTTACCAGTTTTTCTAGCTAAATATGTCTTCGGTACAAAATGTTTTCTAAAATTAAATGTAAATCGTCGCTTCTATTGTTGTTGCCCGTTTATTTAAATGACTTTTCAATCAATTATTAACGTACAATTAAGTTACAGTCATACTCATAACCCTAATGGACGTTTAATAATAATGACAGACAGTTTAGCATAATGATAGTGCACAAAGCTACATTCATGGAAAATACTTACCTAGATGTTTTTAAAGTTTTACTATTATAATAAATAAATATCTACGTCCCATATTCCATAGTCCATATACTGGTATATGATTATTATTAGCTGTAATAATGCTGCCATTGTGATTTGTGCCATTATTGTGGTTTGATTTAGACACGGAAAACTCGTAAGGACCTGGCAAACTTTATTAATGGTCAATCAAATCTCATGGTATAATTTAGGTGTTAAGTGCGTATAAGCCAACCTCAATCAGCACAACAAATTCAAATATGTTATAAATAATAGTTAAGGGTTACTGTGGATTTAATGGACTCAGTCATTGAACGTTATAAAGGAAATTCTCATCTGCAGTTTCAGCGAAGTATAAGTCTAGTCAACAGCAGGTAGGTATACTATATATACTTTGCTTTATTTGAGGAAAAAATTAATAATGTGCTTAGTGCTTCTTTAGGTATTGAGTATGGATTATGGATAGATAGACAATGAAGTTATTTCTTAGTTTTAACTTTTAAATTAAGTTTTGCTAGTTATTATTTAGTAGAATTATTAGTAGAATTGTAGAACTAATTTTTTGAGATTCAATTGTCAATTATTGTAAGAGCTAGTGAAGTGCATTCCATTCACCATTATAATTAAAATCTAATTA
Organism: Tomocerus nigrus; assembly: GCA_019776505.1. Lineage (NCBI taxonomy): Eukaryota > Metazoa > Arthropoda > Collembola > Entomobryomorpha > Tomoceridae > Tomocerus > Tomocerus nigrus. The sequence goes on from JABASI010003568.1 coordinate 7,874, forward strand.
AAAGGTTATATTATGCCTTTTAATTAGATTTTCATTTTTTTGCCTCCAAATAAGAAAAAGCAATATTATTACCTAATTATTACTAACAATTACACCTACCTAGGTAATAATAATTAAGGCATTTACTGTCATTATTGGTGCCTTTTGCCTTACACATATACATATTATTATTATTATTATTAGGTACTGATAAAAAGCAGGTAATACATATTATTGGGAAGAAATATTGATAAATTTTAAGTGCATCCAAATCCCAGATCCAGGTATCTACATTTCTACATAGTTACATAATATGAACTAATAAATTATATAATATACTCCAAGCTTTATTTTAATTCAACTCATTCTGCGAACGAGAACTATTGTGGTAGGTATTAAATCTGAAGAAAAACATACAGCTTGAAAATAAATTATGTAACTTACTTACTATCTAATCATAATAATAATATCACGACAGTACAGAGAAATGTAAATTAATTGATTGTATTGTAAGCCTGTTTTTTTTCTGCACGTAATTGAAGTAAATCTTATCATGGTTTTGGATAGTTTGTTGAAATATTCGGTAACTGTTCCGTAAAATTATCAATAGTACTGTTCTGACTATGGCTGTGGAAATAATATGCAACTGATGGTATATATCAAATAGGTTCGCATACTTAATAATGTCAATGTTATCAAATTATTATGATGAATGCATACCAATGACATGCTAATTAATTTTTCCGATGATACAACGGCAGTGCATTATCTTTTAATTAGTTTTTATAGTTACCTATTTGTATATAAACTTAAAATTTGTATCACTTTTTAAAAATTCTGTCAGAGTCAATAAGTGAGATTTAGCACTCAGAAAATAACCAGTCTACAATGATGAATCTAGCAATACTGTTATTGGGCATCACCCTCTTCGGAGGAAGTTTGGCTCAGCATGATCCCCATTTCGCTTCGGGGCGAACAACCATCGTCCATTTATTTGAATGGAGATGGAACGATATTGCTGAAGAATGTGAAAGATTCTTAGGACCGTACGGTTACGGAGGAGTTCAAATCTCTCCTCCCACTGAAAATGCTGTCATCACTAACCCGTTCAGACCTTGGTGGGAAAGATACCAACCCGTTTCCTACAACATGAACACGCGTGCAGGATCTGAGCAAGAGCTTCAATCTATGGTAAATTAAATCAGTAATTTTTTGCAAATAATTTTAATAAAACCACATTAAATACATTTCCGGGGTTTATTTCATCTGTTTTACGTAAAAGTGCTAAAATTGGTTTAATGGCGAAATAAATAATATTTTGTTGGAACATAATTATTTAGATCCATCGTTGTAACGCCGCTGGAGTTCGGATTTATGCTGATGTTGTAATTAACCACATGACTGGATCAATTGGTTCTGGATCGGGAACAGGAGGATGTACATTCAATGCTGATAACAAGCAGTATGATTGTGTCCCATACTCAAGTTTGGATTTCAACGACCGATCCACCTGCCCAACTGCTTCTGGCTCAATTGAAGATTACAACAATCCAATTCAGGTCATGATCATAATAATAATATTATATTTAGGCAATTCATTTTTGCGTGCCGTGGAAGGAATCGTCTCCATTTCCCGACCCTTTTACAAATAAAACTGTTTCACTTCAAAGTGATGATAGATATAGTAGTGCTGTGATGTTTGCGTGCCTGGAGTGGTGAGCAGACTAGCTCTTTGTTGGGAAGAGTCTTTGGACATTGGATGACTCTTTTGGAGTCGATTTCGAGAATAGTCTTCGGGTGACTTTATTTTAGGGGTTGATTTTGAGAAGATCCTATATATGGAGGACATATTTTGGAGTTGATTTAGGGAAGTCTTGGATTGACATTTTTTAAGCTGATTTTAGAAAGCCCTTCGCAAGAAATTGATTTAGGGAACAGTCCAGGAAAAGTCTTATTGGGATGATTTTATATCTTGAGTTGATTTACGGAAGATTCTTTCAGGGGCTCACGTGGTTGGGAAGAGTTCTAAACTGACTGAGTTTTGCGTATTTACTGATGTTTGTGTTTGGTATAGCACTAAAATGTTTTGTTTGAAATTTAATTTCTTTAGGTCAGAAATTGTGAACTTTCTGGTCTTAAAGATCTAAATCAGGGCAAGGACTATGTCAGACAAAAAATTACTGAATTACTCAACAAACTTGTTGGATTTGGAGTTGCTGGATTTCGGTATGCTTTAGTAATCGCTTATTTATCATGTCTACTTGGCTCTCTTGGCTATATACCTTTCATATACATTAGTGAAACTAAGGGAATTTTTATTCCAAAATTAAAACAATTGCTGTATGTACTTCACAGAGTTGATGCTTCGAAGCATATGTGGCCGGGAGATTTGCAAACTATTCTTGAAGGGCTAAACAATTTGCCCACCGACCAAGGATTCCCTGCTGGAGCTCGACCATTTGTTGTCCAAGAAGTTATTGATTTGGGTAATTATTTCATTATGAATTAAGCATCTTATAACTATCTGAAAAACAAAAGGTCAACAAGGCAAAATCTTTTAATTGTAGGAAATGAGCCAATCACCGGAAGTGAGTATTTCGGAAATGGACGCGTGACAGAATTCAAATATGGAATGTTCTTAGGAGAAATGTTCAGGGGATACAACCAAATGAAATTTCTCATTAACTGGGGTAAATGGCTATCCAAATTTGTAATGACACTAATTACATTTTTATTTTTAAAGGAAAATAGTACCTACCAGCGAGCGGGCGTATATTTATAATAATATTATTATTAGGTGAAGGATGGGGAATGTATCCCTCCAACAATGCACTCGTCTTCATTGACAATCACGACAACCAACGTGGACATGGAGCTGGCGGACAAAATATTTTGACATTCCGTGTTTCCAGAATGTACAAAATGGCCACAGCTTTCATGTTGGCACATCCTTATGGACTCACTAGAGTTATGTCGTCTTATTTCTGGGAACAAGACTGGCAAGGAGGTGCAGATGCTAACGATTGGGTTAGTACTAATTATAATAACTTCATCAGATACAACACATATTATATGTGCGTGCATAGTATTATGTGGTATCATGATGTGTGTGTAGTGTGCTAATGATTAGTAAATAGAAGAAAATCATTTGGGATATTAAATTAAGAGGGGACATTTAACTTTTGGTTTATTAAAAATATGGACTTACCTAATTTATGTGAAAAATAAGTTGCATTGCAACATATAGACACTTATTTTAAAAGTTTTATTAATTATAAAATTGATACGAGAAATTTCAACAATTGAAGGGCCATTTTTAATTAATTTAACAAGATACTAATATAAATTGTCGAATAAATAGGTTGGCCCCCCTAACACTAATGGAAATACCAACCCGGTACCAATTAACCCAGATCTTTCTTGTGGTGGAGGATGGATGTGTGAGCACAGATGGAGGCAGATTTATAACATGGTTGCTTTCAGAAACACTGTACAAGGTAGGTATACCTACACTAACTAAACTAAAAATGACAAATAAATGATATAAATGAAGGTTGAAGTTATAATGATTTATTATCCTTTTGAAACCTGAAATGCTTAGGTACGACAATGAATGATTTTTGGTCCAATGACAGCAACCAAATTGCTTTCTGCAGAGGCGACAAAGGCTTTATCGCCCTCAACAATGATAATTTCCCCCTCATTGCTAGTTTACAGGTGAACGACTTACTTAAAATTATTCACTTCACGAAATCAATTAATGTGTACTGAGATTATTCAACATTTTATTATATTTTGTTAGACTTGCCTTCCTGCTGGTCAATATTGTGACGTCATCTCTGGAAATAAAGTAGGTGGTCAATGTACCGGCTTGACAATCACAGTTGGAGCTGATCAACGGGCTAATATAAATTTGTCAGACGCTGCAGAAGACCCAATGATTGCCATTCATATTGGGGTAATGCTCTTTTGAATACTTTTAAACTTAATTGCATCCTTTCATTGATATTAATGAAAAATTAATAATCAACCATTGTTTTCCATTATAGTCGAAATTGTAATCGTACTGTGAGACCAAAAGTCACCATTTTAAATAAGGAAATATGAAGTAAGCAAACCTGGAAAGGGACATTCGTAGAAAACGAAAATTCAATTGTTTTAATGTTTATGCGTGTAATTGCTCTTTTCTTTTTGCTCCGCGAAACATACTACATGTGAATTTTTACACACAAAACAAAAACTACAATGTAAATAAATCACTCGTTCTATTTTCCTATTCATGTCTAAATTGCCCAAATCATGTTATTTCAATACTATTTGATAACAAGCTACTATATAGATACTTTAGGTATACACCCTTTGTGGTCACAACAATTTAAAAATGTAATAATACAGGTAATGGGAATAATGGGATTAATAAATGTGAGTCAAACTCACATAAAGGCATCTTATACCTAACTTCATGCAAAACATAATGTAGAACTCTTCCTCTAGTTCTCAAGAAACACTCTCCTCGATTTCCAAGAAAATTATATCCACGAATTCCTAGAAACATTACCTAAATGTCCAATAGCTCAGAATTTCGAATCGTATAATTATTATTATTAATAGTATCTGAATTTAAAAAATATATTTTTCATTACATACTTTTTAGCATTTTATTATCGAAAACAATGGAGAACTCAAATACCCGGAATTTCGAGCTATTGGTAGGTAAAGCTGCTACTAGGAAGGAAATATTATATGGAATACATGGATATAATTCTCAACAAAATCGGACAAGTATCTTCATTTAATGCTTCGTCAGTACTTTATCTAAAAATTAATTTCATTCTTGGTATTTCTTAGCAATAATTGCAATAAATAGCTACAAAACAGGATCAAAGACATGAAAGATTGTAACACAAAGGAAACCGGATTTTATCAAATATTATTTTATTGTAAGACATAATAGGTAATTCATATGTACAAAGCAAAGCATTGAAAATTGAATATTGAATTGTGGAGCCGATCGAGTAATCATAAAATGTACATGTACGTATTGTTAATTTATTAATTACGTTGTTTTCTTCTCTGCTTTTGCATATTTATCAGGATGCGGATGGAACATCTATTTCCTTTTATAAAAGTACTCTTTAATCGAATTACTAATGCTGTTACCACGCGGTTAAATAAAGAGATGATAATAATATTATTAGCAATTAGCAACTGTAAAGCTATTTAAGTGCCAGGCACTTATGCTCTTGTCTTGTATGTAACACCACAAACTGCAAACGTTTATTAGTCAAATCATAATCATAATAATATTTTTTTATCATCATTTCATGGCGGCGGTGAACGTTTGACGAATGGCAATTACAAGATTACAACTTACCTACAAGTATCATGAATGATGTAACGAACCGAAACACTACAATTATAATATTGCCCATATAACCCAATTAATAGATAGACTTGAAGTGCTTGTTGTTGTTATTTTGTTCAATGATCATCAGAATTGTGGAATCATAGGATAAAACACAAATTATAAGGTGTCCAAAAAAAGAATTTTTGTGTTAGTGGTGATTTTAATAGTCCGATATTTTATCCAAAAAGCTGCTGCGCTAATATTTCGGACCAACAACAATAAATTTGGCAAAAGTCAAGTCCATGTAAAATTCCTAATTAGATTGTAGTAGGTATTCGGGCTGTCAGCGTTGTTGAATAAAGATAATGGAAAAGAGGTCATGCAATTGCTGATATACTTAAATCAAATAATCCCTGTTGTTTGTGGAAAACTTATCCAACGGGAAAGGGAAGTGTGTGTAGATTTCCAAAGACGTAATCCAAGACAGGTTGAGTAGTTGCAAATGACACCAACTTTTTACATGTATATATTCAGCAAAACTATTGGTATGGTCACCTTGAATACTGAGAGTGTACATATTACACTCAATATTCAACTGCAACTGAATTCATTACCTGAGCTCTTGTTAATTGCAAAGTTGTGTTTTTCAGTGCACTTAGTTGAAGTAGGTAATGAGTTTATGCAATGTCGAAGAGACGTACATATANTGTGTTTTTCAGTGCACTTAGTTGAAGTAGGTAATGAGTTTATGCAATGTCGAAGAGACGTACATATATAATATGTCATAATACTAACATAACTATTCTGTAATCGATAACATATTTTTGGACGTAGTGTAAATGAATTTTTGAGTAGTGATTTTTGATTTTTGAGTAGTCCACGGTGTACACGTACATTTTATTCATGCCATCAAATGATTATGACTATATGTCATTAAATGACTTATCGCTGTGTAACCTAGCTGCATGTAGTTCGATACTAAGGGACCTCAATACGAGCACAATTATTATTTGTTACATCATAGTAAAAAATATAAACCCATGGCCAGAACTGCTTTTGTTGGAGCATAATATGGAGTTCTGTCATATTTTATTCCATTATGAAATTCGAAAACTGTCAAATCGGGAACCCTGTTTGAATCAAGGAAAAACGTTTTTCCTTTTTGGGTGTTGTTTATCATATTTATCTCGCAAAGTTGAATTTTGAAGCGTGGAAAAAATCGGTGACGTGACGAGTATTAACAAAGGTTCCGAGGGGAAAGTCTGAAATGGGGAAACAAAAGGTCATGTTGGGTGATAAATTGGGACATGATATGCATGGAAAATGAAAAAAGGCAAAAACTGTTTTAATAAATGTAAATACCTATATCCTAGGTATTATAGCATGTCTAATGCTGACTTTTTTACGTCTATATAGAGATATAAATGTTCATTAATTACTTAATATTTCACTGGAATTATGTTTTTCGCTTGTCCATTTTAACTTGAAAATTCATTCGTGTAGACTTGGCTGTTCTTTAACAATTATCATTGTCACAAATTGCGCACCTCAAAATTCAGTTTTGTGGGATACAATTTATTTTTGATTGCTTTGGACTGTGTTGCTTCCTTAATTTAGCAAAGTAAATATAAATGCTCATACCTTAGAGTAATTAAACCCTGCATCATGGTTAAATTGTTGCTTTTATATTTCCTATACATTTTTATATTTATTGGTGGTTAATTGACAACATTATCTTTTAATCACTTGAAGTGCTGGTATATAAACTTGAAACACAAGTGTTCGTTACCTTTTTCCTGCCGAAGAGTAGGACATTTTGCAGAGAGAAGCTACATTGGTCTGACGACGTTTACAATGACGAAACTTGCAATTTTGGTATTCAGTTTCTCTTTCTTTGGCGGAATATTGGCCCAGCATGATCCCCATTTCGCTTCGGGACGAACAACCATAGTCCATTTATTTGAATGGAGATGGAACGATATTGCTGAAGAATGTGAAAGATTCCTGGGACCATACGGTTACGGAGGAGTTCAAATTTCTCCTCCCACTGAAAACGCTGTCATCACTAATCCCAACAGACCTTGGTGGGAACGATATCAACCAGCTTCCTACAATTTGAACACACGTTCAGGTTCTGAGCAAGAACTTGAATCTATGGTAGGTAACTATAATTAATATTATAACTCCTCATTTTTTATACAAATCAGAAACATTCATAAATATTGTCCGAAAAATAAAATAAAAGGAATGAATTACCGCATTTAAAATTATTTTGTAAAGAAATTTACGATTATTCATTTTTAAATGCATTTATTTATAGGTCCGTCGCTGTAACGCAGCTGGAGTTCGCATTTATGCTGACGTTGTAATTAACCACATGACTGGACCAATTGGTGCTGGAACAGGAACAGGAGGATGTACATTCAATGCCAATAACAAGGAGTACCATTGCGTTCCATACTCAGGTTCGGATTTCAATGACCGATCCACCTGCCCAACTGCCTCCGGTGGCATCGAAAACTACCAAGATCCTATTCAAGTAAGAAAATGTTATATCAATTGGATTTCATTGGGGTATCATTTTGTCCTAATAAATAATGTTGTTCTATAAAATTCGCATCAACGGAGTATATTTATTTATCTAGGTCAGGAATTGTGAACTTTCTGGCCTTAAAGATCTAAACCAAGGCAAAGACTACGTCCGAGGAAAAATTGCTGACTTGCTCAACAAACTTGTCGGATTCGGAATTGCCGGTTTCCGGTATATTTTTTGTTTCTTTATATTCGTTTTTGTGTTAGGTAGGTACTAAATAAAAATTCTGGGCTTAATAACAACAAAATGTAACAAAATAATAATTTTAAAATACATAACAGGGTCGATGCTTCAAAACATATGTGGCCTGGTGACATGAAAGCCATTCTTGATCGCCTTAATAATTTACC
>JABASI010003569.1:0-16141 GCA_019776505.1 Tomocerus nigrus
GGGGGGGTGTCAAAAATCGAGAAAAACTGGTCTTCGTAATATATGTACGCTCCCTAATACTCACATCACAGGTATCTCTTATTAGAGCACCTCTTCTAAGCTGATAATGCAGAATGAAAAGTTCCATTTTGTCAACCACACTTACCGCATGTCATAGAATAATTAAAACGTCCTTGCTCTCTTTTATGACAAAAGGTTTCTGCAAAATATTAAATTAATTTCAGAGGAGCTTGTTCCAGTTACATTTTAGCATTGAAATGCAACAAAACCATAATAATTCCACCCAAGGCCAGGATGTAGCTGCGGAAGAACAGGAACATCACTTAAAACTTGGTCAATTTTAATAGCTATATTCTGGCGATGTAATGCATCAACGCGGATAAAGATTTTCAATATGCAATGCAGTAAGTATTACTACCACCACTGCCTCTATGTAATAAATGGTATCCGGAGAACTCGAATGTATGATTTCGTATATGGGGGTATGAAGAAATCGTATCTGCGTGTGGAGAGATCGTATATGCAAATGGAGATATCGTATCTGGGTACTGACATAGCAGAAAGTCTACTTCGGATAGCGTTTGTATGTCTTCCAATACAATTTCTTCTTTATTTAAAGGATCTTTAGGATAATTAATGGTCCTGACTCGCCTCTCTGCCGTACGAACCTCTTACACGATACCCCAATCGCATATGCGATCTCTGCACACTCAGATACGATTTCTCCATTTCCAGATACGATCTCTCCACACCCCCATATACGAAATCATATTCAAGTTCTCCGTGAACCGTAATAAATATGTCCCACAGGAGTTTTAAAATGAAGAAGATACATCATTGAATTAGATAATTATATATTTAACCATCTAAATTGGTTGCGGTTAATTCCTGTTATTTCTATAACCATTTTTAATTTTATGCATTGGTATGCATAAGATAAGAATACGCTTTTCCAGTACTTTCAGTAGATATATTATAATAATATATATACCATAATGCCATACCATGCAGCATAGCTACTGCATCTATTAAGACTGTTATTATTATTGTTGATTTACTATAGTTAGTATAGAGTGAGGTCACACAGCATGACATGTCTGTGGCACATTTCGCTAAAGATGCACGCACTTCAGCTATAAAAGAAACATGAGTTTCATACTATCTACATAAAAAACTTAAATTTTCCCTACAACCGATAAAAATATGTCTTTAATTTATAGGGCATTAAAATACCAAAAACCAAGAACCAATGGATCAGATTCCCAAAATAAGTAATGTCAAATAACAGCTTTAGAGCCACATCCAAAGATTCTCGTAAATATTTCTGTAGGTAGTGAAAAAGTTATAAAATGAAAACTCTGCACATGTAAGTACATGTACGATGATGTGGGATTTGAATATGGATACACTAGTATACATACATACGTATAGGTAGCTGTAGTATAATATAGTAATCTACATGTTATTCTTATGAATGGAAGGAAATAGGACACCAATAATTAAAGAAGTTTTATTTTTTGATGAGAAGATACCGGTAAACCTCAAAAGTAGCTGGATTGTGTTACCATCGAGTGGGGGATGGTATGCTCCACCTCCACCCATTATTGCTTTCATATGAAAACACTTTTTTCGACTGGAAACAAAAACTCAGTCGAAAAAAGTGTTTAACTGGGACGCGTTAGTAGGAGTCTACCTCTCCCTACACTGAATGGTAATGTAGTACAGCTATATATCTTTGGTAAGCCTCTACTGACATCCATGAGTTTAAATAATGCTGTCTCTTCTTGCAGAATTCCAGTAGTGTGTATTATTGGCTTTTTGGTTGGAGAAAATGATGGCCAGACGGAAATGCCTTTGCTGGAGACAAGAAGGAGAATAACGGAACGGCACAGCTGGGCCGTGACTGAATGTTCCTGTGAAAAGGAAACTAACCTGGTTTTACCTGATTCGGGGAAAAGTATAAATTGTGAAAGTTAAGTCACGAAAGGCTCGCAGTCTACTAGTGCCAGTCATTGCCAGGACAGGAAAAGACAAACAGACAGTCTGCGGAGTCAAACTCCTGTTATTCCACTCAGGACATCTCGCTCATCCCAAGTTCTATTCCTACTGGCCTACCCAGTGAATAAATAAGACTAAAAGTTACAGTGATCCACATTCATTTGCCTAAATAACCAGCTGACTTTCATAATAAACACCTTTCTGTTCTCCGTCAATCTTTCTTTGATTAGTGCGTGGCAAGTGGTCTACGGTCTACTCTACTGAAAGGAATGAGTCCAATGAACAATCCTATGCTAATATGATTTGCCGCCTGAGTTAACGTGATAGCTCTTCCATCCAACTGAATATCAAAGGAATTCATTTGATTTCCCTACCTATAAGTTTCCTAGTTCTACTTTCCAATGTGTTCCTTTTCCGAAAAGCGAGTAGCGAGGCGGAAAGGAATAATAAACCATTGTAAAACGGATATAATACAGAGTAGCATTGGGGGGATATAATAACAGTGACCTTGACCTAAATTGACCCTATGTACGTTCAATTTGTTACTTTGGACACTACTTATGGTTAGTGTATATAGCATGTATATAGGGTTACAAAGAAATATTTCTACCCGTTTTTGACATGACCTTACAATGACTCTATTGACCTTCGCTTAATGACTATGCCCCTATGTATGTGTACTACACGTTATTTTGAACACCAATAGTGTGTGTAAAAGTTTCAAATCTCGGCCTGTTTTTGAAATGACCCTTTTGACCTTCGGCTACTGATTTCATTTTCACGTTTAATATTTTCTGTTAGACTGTACTAGTACGTGTGTAGAATTTGAACTGTGTATCTAATGCCTTCATGAGAGATGACCTCTCTGACCCAGTTGACCTTGTCCCAGTGACCCCATTTTTGAACTCTATATGGTCTCTAGTGTAGATGACCACAGAATTTTTTTACGCTATACGTCGATTCGTTCAAAAGTTATCGTGCCCAGAGGAATGGACGGACAGACAGACAGATTGGGAATTCTTATACAGAGCAGCTACGCTACTGCGAATAATGTGAGGAAAAGGATGGAAATCAGTGGTTTACTGAGCGGTTGCAGCAGTGCAATATCAGAGCCAGAGCCGCATGCAGTGAAAGGAAAGGAATCTTGAGCCAGGTGAAAGGAAGAAGAAAGCGCTCAGTGAGATTTCTTACTAATGAGAGGTAGAGTGAAAGTTCTCATGTGAAGTGCTCGATCCAACTGGAAGGAATTGTTCTACTCTACTGAACTTTGTTCCGTTCTACGTTCCACTGCCTCTCATTCATTCTAATCTAAAACAGTATACTACAGTTGTCACATTATTACTTATGCTCTACTCCCTACACCACTCCATGTTAAATTAAAGAGAAATCCTTCAGACGGGAAGAAAGAAGAAAAAAGAGCACGATATATTTAGGTACACATTACTATAAATAGTAATAATACTCTACTGCCAATTCTCCCGTGCATGGCACTCAGAGATAAATGAAATAATATTATTAACATTGCTCAATTTTCATGTTCTACTGTGTACGTACGTCGAGCATGCACTTCACATTTATTTATCATTCTCAAACCACAACCAAATTAACTATGATCATTATCTACAGTCTCTCCCTGCCAATAATACTCCAATGCAGTCAACATACGCACAAAAACCATGTCCGTTCAATTTGCATTTGAGTTGAGTTTAGCGTGCTCCAACTAACAAACCCATTCTACGTAGATAAATAAATGTAGTCATTAGTCCTCTCTACGTACCCAATTACCTACCTTCGCCATAAATAAATTATATGAAAGCCAGTCATTTAACAGTGTACATCTTAGGAATGAATATCTGCCCTCATTGATATATCAAGACCAATTATTTTTTACGTAAAGTGTCATTTTCCAATTTGATACACACAATTACCCAGTTTTAGCAACTATAATTTGATTCTATAGCTAGGTATATATATCGGTCCCCAATAATTCCAAAGAACTAACAACTCTTGATTCTTGATGTTTATAGATAAGAGATCAATAGAAACTAATCACAAGGTTTTCCAATAAAATGGCATCTGTCCAAAGATTTATCCATGCTAAATATACTTAGCTTACCTTATAACTATACCTAATACCTATATATGCCCAGTTTCTCCTTTGTAAAAATTGTAAGTGTATAATGGTAATTTTGCAACAATAAGATTAGAAATTATTGTCTCAATATTTCTTTAGTGCCTGCAGTTCAGTCTTTGTATAACTAATTAAAAGAGGCCACAATATTTAGGTACTAGGTATCTCATAATTCTAGTAAAGGTGTATTACTAATTCTAATGAGAGGAGAAACGTACAACGTACACGCGTGGTACGGTCTCGAATAACTCATCCCTGTATATAAACATACAATGCATTCCCCTCATAGATAAATAGTAATAATAATTCTGCAATCTTTATTTGTGTTTGCGGTCAATTAGACATTTAAGGGTATTAGTCGCTTCATTCACGTCATTATCATAACAGCTTTGCGCGCGCGCAGAGGAACACTAATATATGGACTATGGAGTCATTTGTGGGATCTTTTAATGAGCTAGATGCCTTTGTGTGAGGTTCACTCACATAATATTAATATCATTATTGCTATATTTTTAAAATTTTGTGACCGTCAAGGGTATATAGACGGGCTAGTAATATCCTAAGGAGAAGAATAAAAGAAAAGAGTTGCCGAACTGGAAGTATAAGAATCCGAGACTATTGCGATATATAAAAGAAATGAAATAATAAATATTGCATGAATAATAGTAGTGAACGCACTAGGAACTTTAGGAGAGTAAAAGAACGCAGTGAGGTTTACTGTGACGGTGAATCAAATAGAGAAGAGAAAGTGTACTTTCGTTTGGTATGTCAAGAAAGGCAGTATGGATAGTTAATAATACATATTGCCTACTTAAATAAGTAGTTAGGAGAGAGCGTGGAAAAGAGAGGTTGACATGAAACATGTAAAAAGAATTGGAGTTATTTCATATTGAATGTATTTTCTTGTTTTGTCGTAGGTGAATGTGATTGGGACTGGGAGTGAATAGTGGAATGGTCAAAAAGGCAGGAGCAGCAGGAGTAGTAGAGTAATAAGAGCGGGCGAGTGTATAATATTAAAGGACTATTATTGATTGTCTGCAATCAAGATGAATATGGGTCGAGCACTGCCTCTGCCACCGATAGTCCCTCCAACAGAGAAGTCTTCGTCTGGTGGTGGTGGCGGAGCTATAGGAGCTGTTCCGACACGGACAGAGCAGTTCCAGTCTGAGACGGGACGGGCGATCGACAACTTAGTCACCTCTTCCCCGCTCTTCTACACCACAGGCTCCGCACCATCCCTCTCATCCAAATACCACGAGCAACTTGGATCTCCCAACATTTTAAAACCCAATTTCAGAGATTTAACCGGCTGCACTCGACTGTAAGTCTTTTTCGAATCAAAAAAGTACCTGGACTGCGTTGCTGTGAAATTGTGGGGGAAAGTAGGCTCCTCCGATTATTTTCATCACTTTCTGCGACCTAAGACAAAAACTGCAGTTTTTTTTGAAAACGTTCGGAAGAGCCTACCTTCCTACACTCAATTGTAATGTGTGCAGAGCTATCTTGTTTTCTAATATTCGTCGCCCTCTCACTACTATACCTTCTCTGCTTTCTAAATTATTCTAATAATAATTGTACTCTGTGAGAAAACCACAGAATGTGAAATTGTGGGGGAAAGTAGGCTCCTCCGATTATTTTCATCACTTTCTGCGACCTAAGACAAAAACTGCAGTTTTTTTGAAAACGTTTGGAAGAGCCTACCTCCCTACACTCAATTGTAATGTGTACAGCTATCTTGTTTTCTGATAATCATCGTCCTCTCACTACTAACTGTACCTTCTCTGCTTTCTAAATTATTCTAATAATAATTGTACTCTGTGAGAAAACCACAGACTCTTATAATAACACTGCGACGAGGCACTTTTATGCACCGAAACATTTGCAACTTGCAACTCGTGCACATAAAATAAACACTATACACGTCAATGTCTACACAGGTAGGCACATTTACAGTGTACTCTGTTAGTTTCAACCTTCGGCAGCATATTTTACTACGGGGTCCACCAAAACTAAATTCACAAACGACTTTCTCCATATTTTTGCGCTAAATAGAACATCAATTTTTTTCTGACCTTTCCATAAAAGTACCCTTTCATAACTTTCACTTTTTCTACACTTTTTGAGGAAAAGTGAAAGTGGTGAAAGCATACTTTGCTTGGCTAGGAGTGAAAAGTAAAAAATATGACGTGAAATTTGCAAGGAGAAAGTGGTATGTGAACTTTTGGTGGACCCTGTAGGCATTGATACAAAGCTACTAATTGCATGCAGGTAACTCATGCCCCTTTCTTTCTGACATTGACAACTTTTGCATTGAAGTTCAAAATAACTGCAGCTAAAGCTAAACCACGTCTAGGCATATAAATACACGTGCATAAATATCCCTACTGTTATAGTAGCTGTGTAGTTTTAGTAGTTTATAAGAATGCACCACACCGAAATGACAAATGTTAGTAGATTCATATTATGGACACAATACAATAGTACAAAGGAAAATCAAAGCATAATAAAATATAAAGACTTGCTTGTAAATAAAGTACATAAAACTTTCAATCATGTAGGTACACACTCTACACACGATAAAAATAGTAACCACCAAAGTTTCTCCACCTACCTACCTACACTGGACTATTTCATTTTTATATTATGTTGTTAGTATAGCATTCGACGATGGAATATATAGACACTCAAACAAAAAAAATGATTTTATGTGAAGTTTTTAACGTTAGTGCTTAAAATGAACGACTTATTTGTGAATGGAATCCAAAATAAGGTAGCATGAACTGTTTCTATACTTTGTTTTGTACTCAAAACGTCCTCATATATATTCTCTGTGTGCAGAAATCAATCAATTAAGAATCGAGGGAGTATATAGTGGCATCTAGATAGACGCAACACTTGACACTCTTTTTGAAAGCTGTCCATGTACTGTCTAATTGAAGTGACAGGAGTAGGAAGTAATTTCGACAATATTATTTGTTGCAATTGCAAAGACCTGCATGTACAACGTGTTGGTGTTGTATGAGCCTTATCTCACTTAATTCTTACAAGTTTCTGAAGTTTCAACCAATAATTTATTTACAAATATTTAACAATTTATGCATTGTAGTTTTCCTTCATTCTATTGGGTAATTTAGAATTGGGATTTTAGAATTATAAATAACAAGCATTAATCGATTTCGCTGTTTAGTGCGGTGAAGTGTATTACAAGCGACCAAATATTATGAGAACGCAAACTCATTCGATATAATTTTAAGAAATTGTTTTTTATAGTTATTCGTTAGCATCCATTGCATTGCATTGCATGAATTTTTGTTATTCAAATGGCCACGTCAAAGATATAATCTTACTTTACACTGCGGTAAGTATCTGTACATTTTACATACTGCATAAACATTAAGACATACAATTATGCAAGTCAGAGTCACCCATATGCCAAAATACGGTATTTTTCTTACTTTTTAGCTTCATATTGACTTTGGCCCTATACTCATTACAGCAATAATTAGACAAATATTACATGAATTGATTAAATATAATTGCCTACCTATATACAGATGAAGATTACAATGAAATATGTATGAAGTGCGTGAAAATATTGGAAAATTAGTTTATTTCAGAGAAAGCAAAAATAAATGTCACATTGTGAGGCATAAGCTATCTATGTACTTTACAGTTTCTATTTTTCGCAAACTATACAGTTTCCAAATTCATTGCTATCTGGCTATTACCTATGCTAGTTGTGCAAAAATGTCTTTCTATGAGCCACTAAGAAAATTGGGAGATTGAAGCTAATTTTAATTCGTCTTTAATGTTTGGAGCAGCTTGTGCACTTTCTGAAATGTTATTCCACAATTAATAATTACCCACCACAAAAATAATGCAGATTAGCAAAATCGAAAATGCACCAACTGTCATTATCATCGGTGTTCTATTATATACATATACCTAGTTATCAAATCTATCTTTACTCCACATTTCAATCACATAAAAAGCATATGAAAATATAAAATCATAGTTTCTTTGCTGTGAATTGCTATGAAGTATTTTGAACATTAATTTTTCAGTCCGTAGTTGATAATTAATTAGGTGTATATAGGTACATACTGTATAATGTATGTATTTTGTTTTGTCAAAGGCTTAAGATGATTATAGCCACGTAGTCGAGTAAGGGCGAGAGCTCTCTCGAGAGGAGGAGGTGCTGTTGCTATCCTTGGCCAAAATAATACAATCCGTTGTTGAATAATATTATGTATGTGTGTGTGTGTGAAAGTTGTCAGAGCCCACACTAAGACAAATGAAAAGACAATGCAACAACTTACTGACACACTTACCTATGTGATGTTATGCCTTTAATTTTCCATGAATAATTACCGAATCATAATTTATGAATAAGCTCCAAATATTCTATTGCCGATTCAAGGTGTAATGTATAGGCATCGTTCTGTCTGTCTGTAAAGTATACATAGGTAGTAGTACATTATGACAAGTCAGCCTGTTCTCAGATTTTGACATCGGTGATCGGAGTAGTACACAGATCGGATCATCGGATTATTTGTAACGCGTTAAAGTAATAATCACGTAAACATAATTAATTATAATAATAAATGTTAGATATTGCAGAAATACTAAAATTCTACTTTGCATTTACTGCAATAAATTCTATCACTCGGGTAAAACGAAATTAAATATTTATCAATATTATGTACATCGGCGTACCAGGGGGAGACTTTGGGGCTCAAGCCTCCCCCAAATCCTGCGAAAAAGAGGATTTTTTTTAAAAAAATAGAAAAAGTTTCCTGCGCCTCGCGCAGATGGTGCTACCATTCAATTTTGACTAAAAATCGCAAAATTTTTCGCGCTGCGTACGAATTAGGGCCAATAAAATATGAAAAAAAACGATGAGGCCTCCCCCAAATGATTTTCGTGGCTACGCCCTTGATTATGTATTAACCTAGCATAATGCATCAAATGCATGTACTATGCATAATATTATGCTTTTAGACAGCAAGATAAGAGTTCTGTAAATAAATGCATAATAATAGCATGGTGCAATTAGCATAAATACTACAATGCTTCAAGTTTTCTGTTTTAAGCTTGCATTCACTATCTTTTTGTATAGATCTGCTGATAAACTCATTCCAACTTTGCAAATATTGCAATTGTTTACATTTACAATAAAAGCAGTTTTGTCGATAGTGCCTTGTCTTGCGCACCTACATAATAAAATAATAGAACCAAAGGAAAGGCTGAGACTAGGCATTGTACATTGCACTAATAAATAACTTTTATTTGCCTATTTTAAGTGCTCTTCGAGAAGTAAGATTATTACCAAGAAAATAACACTGTGCCTTCGATTTCTATGTAAAAGCATGTAAAAGATAAATTTAATCATCCGCTTTGATTGAGTCCATTTAGAAGGCATTCAATAAAAAATACGTCTAAAAGAAAAGGTATGTTGACTCCAGTTCCGCGAAGCTATGGAATGCGTTCCAGAATTCCTAATCATTTTGCCCTAAATTGGATACCTGAAATTGGATTGGTAAATAGAATTAAACAGATAGTACTGTGTTAGTTCCGCAACGCAATCTCCGTTACACATGAAAACACACGCTTAGAATTTTTTGTTATTAGTAGTACCACAACATAAAAGGATTTTGACCGATCTCAAAACACAATAAATAGGAAAAACTGAAAAAGGGTGAAAATGAGATATTTATAGCTATAGATAAAATTACGCTGCTGGAATGCATACATTTTTCACGTTGGCTTGAGTGCAAATAATCAACCAAACATGAGAAAAATGCATTTATTTGACATTCTTCGTCTGTAATCGTCTACGGCTTTGTGAGCTATGAATTGGGTAGCCGCATTAACTAATTTCTCAATCTTATTTGCAGAACCACGAGCCTGTCACAGCCAAAGCGTTCATTCAGAGCCTTGCAAAGCTTACGACAAGAAAGCGACAACAAAAAACCAATCACAATGGGGAAGTCTTCTCAACAAGCCTCATGCAGTAGTAGGTGCGTGCAAGGAGTCTACTATTACTAATCATTATAAAATAATTGTTTTCAATTGCAAATTATATTTAGTGCCTGCCTGTTATTAAGGTTGGTGTCACTTGGTCCAGCTACATGTGTTTTCCCACTCCATCAGAAATCAATTAACTGGATCTGTAATGTATGAAAATGGGAAAAGCTGATTTACATGGACAGATAAACTATCCACGAGCCTCACAACCCTCGAACATTTTCTAAATTTTCATCTGAAAGGCTGAAAAATGCGTCGCACCTTTTTATGTCACTCCGAAAGAAAATTAAGGGTTGTGAGCCTCTTGGATAGTTTATCTGTCCATGCCAATCAATTTTTCCCATTTTCATCCATTACAGATCCTGTTATATTTACTATCTCGCTCGTGGAGAAGTAAAACACATACAGCTGGATCAGGTCACACTAACCTTAATGCGGAAAAATTAGTTTCTGTGTTTTTTCAGAGTAATAAATGAAATGATTGAATAAATGATAATTAAAGAGTATTGTTTCTTTGCTTTCATGTCTAGAAACCGTGAGCGTGAAAGGATTCTTCCTCCTGTCCCGATCAGAGTGAATGCAAAAATCCGCCAAATCTATTCACAAATTACTCCTAGCACGACAATTCCCCCTCCTGCGCTAATTTCCCAAATGACGCAAACTGAGACTGAATATTTCCTGATTCCGACCACGTCGACCATTAGCACAAGTAGGACAACGGAACGCCAAATGCGACAGGCTGATCAAGAAGCTTTGAGTAGTAGCGGTAGTAATAACAATAACATTTGTACAGCGGATGCTTGTACTTCACCAATAAATACTCCCGGGTCACGAAAAGCCTCCGCTTACTCTTTGCCACCACTCTCGTTTACACCGAACTACATTAGCAAATTAGAAGATTTGGAGAAAATCACGGGACATATTATCATTCAGAGATTTTTCACAAGGACTGACGATGCTTTTGGCTCGTGGATCGAAAAGCAACTCTCACTGACGAACAAAACCGTAGGGGTCGATACGACGGACTTTGAGGAATTTGACTGTAGCAATAATTATAGGAAAACGAGTTTGTCGGAGGATGAGAAATCAGAAAATTTGTCAAATGAAGCCGAGGCTTTGCTAGTGGAAGAAATAACGAGCAATATTAATGATTATGTCTCGAAGGGTATTTGCAGTCCCATCCAAGAACTCCCGGGAGAAATCCTTTCTGCAGAAGAAAATAATATCATTGAACAAGAAGAAGAGGAAATAATTGGAGAAGAACACGAGAAACATGATCCACTACAATGCTTAGTGGATGATTGCGTGCAATGCGAATGCTTCAAGAGCGAATATGACTCGACGGTAATTGATCCCCGATCGTCTACTCCAATCAACAAATTAGACCCAGTAGAAGAAGATATCATATCGCAGTGTGTAGTCCTCGAATTAAAAAGAGCTTTGGAAAAGGATTCACAAGAATTAGAAGCTCTGGCACCCGACCAAGAAGCAATTGAAGATCTTGCGGAGACTACTATTGGCTCGGAAACCTTAGCGAATGACGAAGAGGAAATCGCTGTTGAGTCGCTAATAGATGCTGAAGAGAAAGATGAAGAATGTGTTGCAACAACAATTGAAAATGGATCAAATGAAAATCCAACTGTGGAAAATGTAGAAATAAGCAACGACAAGGAAGAAGAAGAAATAACGACGAAACAAGAAAATGAAAATACCGAAGATGAGGATAAGATCACAGAAAATTTAGAGGAAAATACCGAAAATGATTCCAGCGGGAAAATAATAGAAAAAGAGGATATAATTGTGGGATCCGAACAAGTTGCTGAAGAAATAGAAAATTCCGAGCAGATTATTGATGCTGAAGGAAATGGAGATGAAATCCTCGAGGCTGATGTTTCCAAATCAAAAGTTGTTGACTACTTAACAGAGCTTGGAGATTTGCCAAGAAATGACGAAGAGATTTTTGAGACAGAGATGACGGGTAATAGTAAGAATGCGGCGGTAGACGGAGAAACGAGCCAAATCTTTGCAGGTGTACAATTGACTGAAGTAGAAGAAGCAGGTGAGTCCGTAGAAAGAGATGGTGAATCTTTAGTTCCAAGACTAAAAAGAAGTACCTCTATCGACAGTTGTTTAGGTACAGAATCAAGTGGGGAGACTCGGACTATACTGAACGACTCTGGGAGTAGCCGGCTTGGAGACTCCGGACGATTTGAACATGAATTGGTGTGCTGGCCGAGTATTTCGGATATGGTCGTCCCTGCACACCTGAACACTCCAAGAATGAAATCTCTGGAGGAAATTATTCAAGAAAACTGTCCGGCGATTGTTGGGACGATAAACATTGTAAATGGCGGGGAGTCTTGTTGGGAGGATGATGAAAACCAGCAACAGGAGATCACTATCATCCACAGCTGTACATCTGAAATTGGGAAGAGCATGAATGAAAATATGAGTTCAAGCTCTGGAGAAGGTCCTAGGTCTCATCAAGACAGAGATAGCGAATCAGATCGGGGAACGGAGACTGAATCAGATGTTAACAGCGAAAATTACCATGCAAGATCCGAGGCGGAAAGTTCTCTTTTACAAGATGATGACGAGGATGGTGTTGAAAACGATGACGATCGACCTAGTCAGGAAGATCAATTCGAGTCAATGATTTCTAGTCATGTCAACAAAGGAAAGTACATTCGAGGAGTTAAGAAAAATACGAGTACACAAACAGGGAAATCAATGGATAGCTCACGATCGACAACTGCATCTACGACGTCATCTTTTGATTTGGAAGTTGTTTCCAAGTCCAAGAGGTTTACCACTTGTACAACTCAATTGTCTTCTGGGCATAGTGATTATGTCGTGGCAGATAGAAGAAGATCCTACTTACCATCAGGAACTAGTTCGTTGAATTTACTAAACATGAAATTCAGTGTCGGCAAGGAATTTGAGTCAGAAGTCAGCATTTGTGTTCCAGCAAAATCACACGGAGGAAACGATGGGAAATCCTTTGTTGCTCGCAAAACGGAGAAGAGTCATTCACAAAATATTCCTAGTTCCCGCGACGTAGGCCTCAGCAGTCGACAAAGAGAAAAAGTGTCTCAAGCCGAATTGACCACTCTATGGAAAGATGTCAAGACCAGAATGGACAACAAAGTCGCACTTGGCAGGGACAGTGGAAAAGGAAATTCCGGGGAGCTGCAAATTGTGGGCAACGGATTGAGAGTCACAGACAGTTTAGGAACCTTGGCCGTAGCAAATCCACAAGATGCTTTAATGTCGTCAGAAGGAAATAATGATAAAATCAAAAGGTCGCTACAGCGTCTCAAGAAGATACTCGACAACTGACAACTGAGACGAGATTTTATCATCTTCGTAAAAATGTAAAACACAGAACGATAACCTTAGGTTATTAGTATATTCAAGTACACAATTCCCAGGACAGAGAAGACTTGTACTAAACTTCACTATTAATGATGTCTTATTTGTTATTGATCCGAAAATTCACTATAACTAAAGTACTATTATTATATGCAATTTAAAATACAGACGAAATAAAACGAACTATTGCTACATAACATTCATCACGTCCGACATTTGCAAAGTATCATGCATGGCTTACTCAAAACAATGTATTAGCAAAAAGCTTGCATAGAGGTCACAATTTTTAACCGAACGTTAATTTGCCTCACCGGTCATATTCCTTCAATAGAAAAGATGGTCTTTAGCAGAGAGATTATAAATACATGTTACCTAATTACCAATAACTATATTATATTAACTTATTGACAAGAATGACATGAGCGCATTAAGTACTCGAGTTGCGATAGATATTAGAGCATCTCAGTATTTTACGTTAGTTATAGGCATGTTATAGCTTATTATGTGGGTACGTTTTATACAGACAGTCGCATATGTTAAAGAAGAGTAGATTGCGAGTTTATTAGATCAATAAATTGAATTAAAGCTCTACTATAATATTATAAGAAAGTGTTTTGTTGTTGCAACGCAAATCAATACTTTTAAGCGTGGGGTAGCCCCCTACCTAGCCCAGTAGCCGTAACTCGTAAGCCGTAACCCCTGGCTAAAGTGCAGTGCAGTGCAATTAGTGCAGTGAGTTGTGAACAGGGAAGTGAAAGCATCACTTAATTTTGATATTCAGGTACTCAGTCTACTACAAACTACAATAGAAAAGGTCAGACACTTCTAGTTACAACTTCTTGTTATCTTAAGCCCATTTTCCAGAAGAATATCCAGAATTTTAAAATTTAAACACGAAAGCTGAAATCCAAAAGTAAAAGCTCGATCTCATCGCAATAATCGTGCAATGCGCATGCTAGCCGTGTATTGTGTATTAGTATTAGAAATTAGAAATATGCGAAATAAATAAATCTCCTAGAGTTTTGAACCTAGCGAGTCAAGAAGTGCCTTCCTGTCATTATAATAGTCGGAATGGTTACTAAATCCGGGACCCGCGTTTCTTAATATTATTTAGTTGAATTCGATTGACTCTGATACAGATATCTTCAGATTGCAGGCCAAAGCGTAACAACCTCCCAAGCTTACAAGGAGTGTGAGTTCCTTTGGTGTTCTTGTTCTCTCTCCCTCCTGGCATCTGACACTGACACAGTGGCACGTCTGGGTGCGGGTGCGGTGCCAGGAATGAGAGATAACACCAAGGAAACCCAATCAGCAGTGCGAATAAGCGACTTTTACTAATGATGCGAAATTGTGATTGAGGTTGAATGCACATTTCATTTTATTATAAGCGTTACGTTAGCGTTTTGGCTTTATCCGCTTTATTTTAGTGAAATTATAGTATCCCAGCTTATTCCTTGGAAAGAATCATCGAAGCCCTTTTGAATTATCATCAACCGAGCTTGAGAATTGAGAGAAAAGCCGGATAAATCATGGACTGGAATACAAAAGCCCAAGCAATCTGGTCAACTTTGGACGAAATGGCAGCCAGAGATCCCGAGGAATACAAAGCATTTATTCAACAACAAATGGAAGGAGCTGAAGATTTCTTCCGAGATGTGAAGAACAATTCTAAACTTAACCCCGTGAAAGGGGTCAGCGGAGGAATGAATGAACTACTGACGAAAACTACTGCTGCCGATGCCAATGCTAAGGCCAAGAAGATAACCCCCAAAAAGAACAACAAACCGGTGTCATCTGCATCTCAATTAGCAAGTCAGCTTGAGAAATTGGAAATTTCTCCTTCCGGACAGCATTCCTCTGCAGACGCGAAGAACAAACTGACAGATGAAGTTTTCACCCTCAAGTCATCTCTTTTATCAACAATTGTGGTAATCTCCAGGAGTCCGTTGACTCCGTACCAATAGTTACGGGTTTTGTGGAGTAAGGAGAGGAAATTTGGGATTTCAGTCAAGATTCGTATTGGGACTTTGGGACGCTCTGCCCCAGAAGAGGCTGATAGAGCTAGTGGGCTCATGTAAAATTTTTGTACCATTAAATTACCGAGGTTCTTTTTGCTTTCCATGTAAAATTGTTCAAACTTCCTCTCCTTACACACATAACCCGTAAAAATGGGTACACACTCCTTGGGAAAAATGAGGATCCCTGCAAAAAGAACCAAAAAATCACTGGTGAAAACCATTCCGTCCCATTATAATAATTAATAATATTCTTCCTAAGAAGTCAGAATGATAAGATGGATTTTGCTGAAAAGCTGGGATGTTCTTTCTTAAAGTTCGCTGGAACATTTTAATTTCATCTCTGATTTCCTAGAGAGTTGAGATGATATGATATCCTCCATACCAAATAGCAAATGGCCAAAACAGCATCTTGGGACATTCTAGTGTTTCTTTTTCATTGCCCACCAACATCGATTTTGTATTTTAGATCAAGTGCTCTGTTCTAGCTTTAGGAGAAAGCGCTCATCATTATTTTATAGGAGAGGGAATATATCCTTGTTAGTCTTGACTTCTTTCATATGTACGTTTGAACATAAATATTTTAACTACCTAAAAT